>JADRCD010221748.1:0-11235 GCA_019843815.1 Montemys delectorum | reverse complement strand
CATTGAACCTTCAGAATAACGTCTTAATGAAACTGAGGAAAGGTGAGCACCTCCACTAGCTTTCCTAGGTACCTGGGAACAAATGCCAGAAAATGGTGAAAAGTCACAAAAATAACATCTGGTCTGGAATCCTGTTAAAATGCAGGTTCTTAAACATTTTAAACAATCAAAAATAGCATATGAAATGTACTCCCTCTATGTAGGACAAATGTTAAATACCTTGGCTACCCCAAATAGGATTATCCTTCCAGACTGGAAAGATTGAACAGCAGCTGTAGTGGAAGCTACATGGCTGACATGGTGTTGAGAAGAAACTGCAATTATGGAAATCATAATAGGTCTAAAGGTGAAATTAATATTGTGAAAGATCAATTATTAGGAGAAGGTCTATTTGTTGACTTGATACAGTAGATGCAATTTGATGAGTCTATTATTATACAATGTACTTCAGTAGCTCTAAGAGCCCATGATTAGGTAGAGGAACAAGTAAAACGGTCTATGTCATTCACAAAGATTATGCAAAGCCTCAGAGAGGCATTTACTAACTTCTTACATAGGTTAATGTGAGCTATAAACAGGGCAATATCAGATCCAGATATGAAAAGGGTACTAATTGAAACTTTAACTTTTAAAAGTGCAAATGTGGAATGTAAAAAAGTTCTTAGACCTTTAAAAACTTGACCATCACTCACGATGGATGAATAGAATTACTGTTGATATTGACTTTAATGAATATGTAATTGGACAAGCAATGGCTCATAATCCTAGGTATAAAAATGCCCATTGGTTGTTTTGGCTGTGGGAGATGAGGTCAATTGAAGAAGGTTGTAGGCAAGGTATTCCTAGAGACTTTTCTAGAAACCTGAAGCCTTTGTTGAAGGTGTGGCAGGGATAGGTTTTGGACTAAAGAATACAGATCAGCAAGAGATATGCAAAGTAATCACTTAGAGATTATTAGGAAAACTCCCTAAGTGAGTTAGCTCCTACCACAACACAAGCCAGGCATTTCCTCTCAACTATCCACAGAGTAACTAGAGAAAACTAAACTAGGTAATGGGGATCTGTATATTGGCATCTTATGTAATATGATTTGATTACTTCTGTGTTTAAATGGGTGAGAAACCCAAGTGTCTGGCATGGAGCTAGAATGTGAGTGCCTATGTGTCTAGTTTATGTGTGGATTCATAAAGATCTAATTGTACTTTGGTAAACAGAAAGGAGGAATAGGATTAGTGGAAAGACACTGGATTATAGAAAAAAATTGCTGAATTAGATCAATCCATATACTTTAAAAATGATTTAACATCAAAATGGAAAACGGAATGTGTTATGCTGGGAAAGTGGTTTTTGTCTATATTTCCACAGGTGATGAAAGACTATGGGTTCCATCAAAACTGATAAAGACCTAATCCAAGGACAGAGTGGAAAACCTTGATGTTGAAATGGGCATTTGCTGAAAGATAAAGGATAGCAGTTATGAAGGATCATTACATCAATGAATCTTCATAAGGACATTTTGACTGTTAAGTTTGTGGGATTGATAATTGTTTCTGTTATCAAAGTTGAGCTATGTACAATTTTTACTTTAAGAAGAAAAGGAAGATATGGAAGAATTTTGGTACAGCAACATGGCTGGTCTAGCTGGAATGTAGATATATCCTTAGTACACACCTTTAATCCCAAACAATGTAGGTAAGGTTACTTTGTAGAAGGAAGCAACCTTATTTGAAAGTGATATCTAACTGAGGGGCAGACAAAGTGATCAATCAGAGAAAGATTTGACAGAATGATTCGAATGATTCAGGGATAGACATACCCAACTCTCATGAGAACAGCAGTGGAAAGAAAGAAGCAACTTAAGAGGAGAGAGAGCGAGAGAGAGAGAGAGAGAGAGAGAGAGAGAGAGAGAGAGAGAGAGAGAGAGAGAGAGAGAAAGTGGGGGAGAGGTGGAGGGGGGAGAGCAGTTTTACCTGGACAGTTTTACAGTTTTTGTTGCAGAATAAACCAGAGTTAGTTTGAGGCCAAGCAGAGAAACACAGTCAGAAGCTAATGGAAGCCAGTTTGAATCAGTCAGGTTGGAGAGAAGTTTGGAGCCAGAACAGCTGAGTTGAAACAGCCAGCCGGATTTCAGGAAGAACTAGAAAGGGTGAGCTTATTCACCAGTGAGCCTACATTTACAATGTAACATACAACTCAAAAGAAAAAAAGAGGAAGTAAAGTAAAGTTGGAAGTAGGCAAAGGAAGTAAACATGCATTTCCTTCAGACATACAAATGGTCAGCAGACCTTTGGTTCAACATCACTGTAACCAAGGAAACATTAATCAAGTTGACAATAAGCTACTACCTCATACCCTTTAAAAAAGAAATAAAACCCCTGAAGATAGCATTATTGAGGATGTAGAGAAATGTGATTATTTTTACATTGTGTAGGTACAAAATGATGCAACTATTATCAAAACTATGGTAGACATTCCTCAAAAATGAAAACCAGAGTTTCTACCTGATCAGAAATTTTAAACTTGGTTACTTGGAGAAAAAAAATCAAAATAAAAATTATGATCTTGAAGAAATATTTGCTTTCCTGTATTGACTGTAGTGTTACTAGTAGTAACTGGGTTGTATATTCTGTGCATAGTGCCCCCTTATTTATGATTGATGTGCTTCAGTAAGAGGAAGGCCTGTGATGTTGATTCACATATGTGTGCCCAAACCACATATTTTCATTCATGTGAAGTTAATTGTAGTCGACAGGAATCAAGACGACTTCAGGGGGCACTATGTGGTAGGAAATGGATTCCAATTATGTTCAGGTATAAAAGAAATGAAGAAAGACCTATCCCAGTATGCAGAGGCTTTTTTAACTTTTGAGAAGGCAATGCACATATAATGTTAGACCTAGCTCACTTCAATAAGCCCAAGTATAGGAAGGCTAATATTCTTTCTAACGGTTAAATGTGACAGTTAATGTTTATTATTAACTTGACAATGTCTAGAACCATCTGGGAGA
Organism: Montemys delectorum; assembly: GCA_019843815.1. Classification (NCBI taxonomy): domain Eukaryota; kingdom Metazoa; phylum Chordata; class Mammalia; order Rodentia; family Muridae; genus Montemys; species Montemys delectorum. The sequence continues at coordinate 8,227 of JADRCD010221748.1, read as the reverse complement.
AAGGTATTTGGGCATGCCTCTGAAGGATTACCTTGATAAGATTAATTGATGAGGGAAAACATATTCTAACTTTGGCCAGGGCCATTACTTGGTCAGGGATCCTGGACTGTAACATCTAAAAATGTAGACTATATCTGTTCATTGCTCTTTATCCATGACTCTGTAAGCATTGTAAGCGGTTACTTCATGCTGCTGTTGCCTTGTCTTCCCTTCTATGATGTACTGTGTTTTGAACCTGTGAGTCAAAATGGACCATTCTCCCTGATGTTACTTTATCAGAGTATTTTACCATAGCAACAGTTACAGAAACTAAGATAGCTAGTATAGGCAGCATCACAGCTGTAATTCTTGATAGACCCCGATCCAGATACAGCCTCTGGTTTCATTGAATTGTATTTATCTATCTAGATGAGCTCTGAGGGAGTACATGGTATGCATTTAGCAGAGGAGAGGGCAATTCTGAATTGCAAGCATAGATTTATGACTGTGCACAGGAGGCAACAAAGGAAGAAAAGAGCCCCAGAGGGATCAGGACCAGAAAACTCTGTGCCATTAGGAAAGCTGATTTTGAAGATGATATGATTGCCGAAATATATGAGATAGAGGAATTTTCTAGCTGAGAAAAGAAACAGGAGGATGGAGTCTAGGAACTGTGAGTCTGCTTGTGTGCAAGTCATTTGTAGCGCAGAGTCCGTACTCTGAAACTCAGCTTATTTTTCACAGTTGAGAGACGAGAGGAAACTTTATTCAGATATACTTTGCATGACATCCTAGGCAATTATAATTATACAATTATTATTATCATCATCTCTCAGAGCTTTATTAAGAAATTCTGTATGTTGCAAATGAATACACATCTTCCTTGTGTCATAGTGAAAGAGACAGTGAAGCTCATGCAACATATGTAGTAGTAACATAACCATGGTCCTGTGTGAAAATGGAAACAGAGGCAAATAGATCTTTGCAGGGTGGAGGAGTTAATAAAATTAAAAAATAAAAATTAAAAAAAAGAGTTAATATAAGTCATCAAATAGGGAAGGGAAGAACCTCTGTCTGACCCACAGGCCTTTGTCACTCCACAGAGTTTCTCACAGGAGAGATAAAGATGAACACATAGATCCTTCTCTGTGCCTCACTGTGACCTAATACTTGAGAGGACAACCTCAAGGATGGAAGGTTTATTCGGCCTCATGGTTTAAAGACTTTTGTCTGTAGATGTTTGGCTCCTTGCCCTCAGAAAGTGCACCATGAAAGCAGGAGCATCAAGGGGACTGGGGACCAGGCATAACGTTCAGTGTCACCCCTCCTAGAGATCTACGACTTCCAAATAGAAATCACTTCTTGAAGTTTCCAAACTTGCCAAAACTGTGTCACTTGCTGGGAACCAGCCGGTCATATAGCATGGGCCTGTGGAGCACACCTCTTCACTGCTACCATTCTTAGCAAGAAAAGGCAGATGTTAGTACAGAGAGCTAATCAAATAAGTTTTTTATTGTGGGAAGACTCTTCTCCAGTTACTCTTATTGTTTGACGTTTAACTGCAGTTTCTATAAAAGTGAGCAATTATTCTCTAATTCACAGTAGCTAAACAACAACAACAAAATGAATGGAATTCTGTTTTTCCTCATTTTTTTTTCACATTACATTCCAATCACAGTCCCTCCTCCTTCTTCTCCTCTCAGTCCTACCTTTGCAAATCCTTCCCCCCATTATCCCCTCCCCTTCTCCTCAGAGAGGGAGAAGCCAATTCCCCTTGAGTACTATCCCACCCTGGGACATCCAATCCCAGTAGGACTAAGCAAGCACCTTCTCTCCCACTGAAAACCAACTAGGCAGTCCAGGTAGGGTAAGGGGATCCAATGGCAGGCAACAGTCAGAGACAGTTAGGGGACCCAAATGAAGACCAAGCTGTTCATCTACATATGTGTAGGGTGCCTAGATCCAGCCCCATGCATGCTCTTTGGTTGGTAGTTTAGTCTCTGTGAGCCTTCATGGGCCCAGGTTAGTTGACCTTGTAGGTTTTTCTGTATTGTCCTTGACCTCTCTGGCTCAATTACATCCCCTCCTCTTCCACAAGACTCTCTGAGCTCTGTCTGACATTTGACTTTGGCTCTCTGTATCTGTTTCCATCCACTGCTGACACTATCAATGATATTCTGCTATGCTTGTAGGCAGGCTCCTGTCTGCAAGCATAGCAGAATATCATTAATAGTGTCAGGGGTTTGTTCTCTGACATGTAATGGGTCTCTAGTTGGGCCAGTCATTGGTTGGCCACTTCTTCAGTCTCTGCTTAGTCTTTATCCCTGTCATCTTGTAGGCAGATGGTGACCAGGTGAGGGGGAAGGAATGGTAGTCTTAAGAACTGGTAGGTCTGTGGTGATGGCTCAGTGGATAAAGTGCTTGCTCTACAAGCATGGGGACCTGCATTCATATCCGAAGTAACCACATAAAAGCTGCTCTGTAGCTCATGTCTGTTATGTCAAACACTGCAGGGGTAGGGAGGCAGGCAAATCCTGGGGCCTCCCTGACTAGACAGTGTAGCTAAAATGTTGAGCTCCTTGTTCAGTGAGATCTCCCGTCTTACAGAAACATAAGGTAGATAGCCATTGAGGAAGACCATGACCTCTACATATGACCCTCCACATACACACATACATGCATCACACACACACACACACACACATACACACACACACACATTACACACGCACATATAACACACACACACACTACACACGCACATATAACACACACACACACACACACACATACACACACACGTGTGAGTGCACATGCGTAAGTGCACATGGACAGCAGTATTTTATTTTTCCAATGAGTAGCTTCAATAACTGATGCATTTTTGTAAGTTATTCCTGTATTCTGCATGTACATTATTACTTTTAAAAAGTATTTTGGAAAAAATGGATTACTGAATTGCTAAAAATGAGTCCCACTCCTAAGTGGGATAAGCTAGAGGCATTTCTTAGAGGGAACATGTGACTGGGAGAGTTGACTGGAATCAGTATCTGTCCTCCTTAAGGAAATTACCTTGAATTCTTAAATTTTGTCATTATCAAGAATTTATAATTGTTCAAAACACAATGCAAAGATTTCTTCCTTTCCTAAAACATTCTAGTTTCATCATTCTTCTATGATATTAATTTTGATGAAGGATGGAGCAAAGCATGTCTCCTCTGAAGTTGAGCATAAGATACATAAAAGACAGAGGAAGTCACCAAAGCGGATATAAACCAAATGGCAAGAAAATCTGTCAGCTGACTATACATCCAACATGAAAAGGCATGAGCATAAAAACTGAGGCTGTAGCAATCCAAGGCTAGGTGACAGGTGAGGACGGAAATGTGTTTACACACATGCTTGTCACAAATGACTCTAGAGCTCACTGGGTAGTACAGTCTCAGTTGCGGGGCTTCAGGGGACTTTCTTGGTGTTGGAGACTGTTATTATCAATTCATGTAGTCAATCTTACTTTCACAATCTCCAGGACAAAAGGTATACACAGGTATAGTCCATCCTGGCCCATTCTTTACAACTTGCTTTGGCCCTGCAGCTATACGGCATTTTTTTTTTTTAACTAATTTTACACTTTTTTTTTTAAAAAAAAAATTTTATTAACTTTTAAGTTTATGAATTTTTTATCTTGTATCTTAATGTACTTCTAATGCATCAATATGGCCTCAAGATGAAATGGATCCCAGCTATTTCCGGGAGCTCTTATCCTTTCCCAGTACCCCAGCATTTAGCCTCTGGAACAGTTCTTTCTAGCACTTCTCACCAGTTCTTCTAGTTAGCCCCTAATCTACTCTGACAGATAGGAACTAAAATAGTAAATTGTGGGAACAAGCCAAGTCTGATGCAGTAGGATGTCTTTGCTAAGCAATGTGCACAGACAGTATTTACCTTGATGCTCATACTGTTCCACTCAACATTATTTTTCTTCAAAAGCACTGAAGAACAACCGAGAAACAAACAACTATCCACATACTGACTTTAACTCTCAAAGCTCTGAATCTGGCACCAACAAGTCCATACCTGTCTAAAGTTGGGCTGCCACGAGGGTTATGCTATGGTTCAGAAGACAGGTAATTTGGTGAAATTATCTATTTGAATTTATTTAATTTAACTTTTAAGAGATGAAGATTATTCAGACAGAAGAAATTAATGAAAAATAGCTAAAGATATTCAGAAATGCTATAAATACATATTTGTTATAAATTAAACTATAATGATTTATAGTTTTTGAGTTCTTAGTAGTCTCTCTCTTATTCTCTCTCTCTCTCTCTCTCTCTCTCTCTCTCTCTCTCTCTCTCTCTCTCTCTCTGTGTGTGTGTGTGTGTGTGTGTGTGTGTGTTAGCTCAGTGAAGATCTAAACCAAATTTTCTGTTCTGATACTAAAATTTCTTCAAAGAATAGACTTAATTGTACAAAACACAGCATTATGCTGTCTCCCACAAAACAGAACTGAATTTCCAACCACCCTGGCCCACTGATACAATAAAATTCTTGAGGGAGTGTTTTGGGGCTTTCCTGTATTTTGTTGGTTAAGTTTCTTACTGTGTTTTTGTATACTGATTCTGAATGTTCTTTCCTATTTCCAGGTACATTTTTTAAAAAGTAGGTATCTGTATTTTATATGTGAAAAATAGATAAATTCTTTAGACAAAGTATCAAATGACAAAAATGAGAGTTGAAAACAGTATTTTAAGTTTTGGTTAATGGTACTGGCTTCAAATGGCTTGAGAAATCTTTAAGGAAGACAGATCTTTATCATGGACTGGATTGAACTAGAGTGGAGAAAATATACTTCACATAGGATGGAGGAGGGAATGAGCAAGAACATGCACCAGCTGTTGGGGCTATGTAGGGTACAATGTGGAGATTGAGAATTGAAGCTGTGCTTTGATGATCTTCAAAGGCTACCCAAGCAGCCATCTTACCACCAGTGAGAAGACCCTGAAGTTCTGAGCCAAACTAAAATGTCATTTTGGGGAGGAAATAATTGAGTTTATGGTTGTCTTAGCTTTTCTATTCTGATTCTTTAACAAAAAATATAATGCTAGGGATTGGGGAGCTAAGAAAAGACTTAATCCTTCTTCCAAAAGATTTTGTTTTATGAATAAAAAGGTGAATTTTTAGTTAGCTACTTAAGAAATTCAAGGTAAGAAAGTTTTGCCTAAATCTTAAAGTCCCAGAGAGAGTAAGTGAGGTGTTTCGGATACCTAGCCAGCTTGAGAGCCTCCTTCTACTCTGCAGACTTGGTTTGCATTCTGACTTCCCACAATTCTGTCTGCAGAATGCTCTTGAAATATATAGGGTCTTAAGCAATTGCATAATCACTCACATTATCAGCAAGGTCCTTATGCCTCACATCTACTGTCTGGCATTTCTCTCAGATAGCTTATAATTTAAGCTACCCAAAAATGCCAGTTCTGGAACTTAATAACAAAAGCTGGCAGCTTCTGCTTTATGGAAATCGCAAAGAAAAACATTTCAAAGTTGTTTTCCTAAAATGTAGTGATAAAATAACAGAGCATTTTCAAATATGCTATTTCATTTGATTCTTATCATGGTTTTCTGAGGCAATTGGAGAATTACTAGTGTTTCTTGGAGAAATGGAAATCCAGTGGATGTTTTCTTTAGTCATTATGGAGAGGATTGGGAGTAGTTCCCATCAGGCCCGAGTCTGTATGTGTCAGGCCCGAGTCTGTATGCATCAGGCTCTTCTATGAAAGGTCTGTCAAGTGTCACACTTGGTTATCATTTTCAAGCTGTTTATATGCTTTTCTTCTCTCTCATGAAATGGAGACTCTAGTCATTCTTTAGATTTAAAGAATGGTACCAATATATAAATAATACCAAAGGTTAAATGTAGCAGTTCTCTATAGGTAAGTCTCACTAGCATAGCTATCCTGGATTCAAATAATATTTGAAGGGTAGACTTCAAGGAGACTCGCTTGATGTAAGTAGCTTCTGAGAGAAAAACCAGGCTTTCTTGGGAGCTTCTCACACTGTCCAAAAGCATCAGAAAGACTCTTCAGAATAAAAGTTTCTAAAATCAGGAACAATTTGAAAGTGCAAAACCAATTTTAGAAATTATTTTACCAAAATGTTTAAAGAAAAAGACATAACTTACAGTTCTTGAATCACTTTGCAAAGTCTTTACTGAGCTTTATTTAGCTAAGGGGGAAAACAGTTGTTTCACATTGTGCTTCACCTCACACGTAGCCAACTGAGATTTTCTACAGCAGTGTCCTTTGTCCTTTAAAGGTTATCTTCCTCCATGATAAGAAATGTAAACAGGCATATACACTTACTGTCTGGGTATTTGATCTTCTTATTTCCTGCCTATCTGCCTATTCACCCCCCCCATCTGTCTTTCTGTAATAATATGTGACATTTTAGGTGTAAAGGCTATCTAAACGCAGTAAAATATTTGGATAAAAGGTTATTTAGATACAAATAAGCATATTAAATTATTTTTGAGCTGATAACTTATAAGTATATTTTACCACAAACATTTAAACTACCATGAAATAACCACATGCCAGTCAGATAGCAAAAATTAAAAGTAAAGAAAATATTGTCAAACATAAAAAGTTCACATATGCTATTATCAGAAATGTAAGGTTGTATTTTGAAATGTTGCTTCCAGTAAGAAGTCGTTGCTTCTACCAAAATAGCATATACAAATGGTAAGACACACACTTCTGTATTTATACCCAGATAAGACTGCATCTCTTGTCAAAAATTACAAAAGTTTTAATAGCACAATTCATAGCAGCCCCAATCTACATATTGCCCAAGTCCCTACATCCAGAATGAATGGACAATGTACATTTCATAATGAGATACTCTAAGGTAGTAATAGTGAACAAAGCTATGACTCCTCCTTACATGTATTTAAGGCAAAGGAATCAAATAAACTGTGTTCTTTTGAGGCAGTTCAGCTAAAGAATGTCATGGGCTGCCATTATTGTCCTGCTTCTTCTTTTTCTTTCTTGAATGTTTCTGTTGATTCCTTGAGAATTCCACACACTATATTTTGATTATATTCTTTCCCCAACTTTTCTCAGATCCTCACAACCTCCCTATCCACCCAACTTTATGTTCTCTTTCTTTCTTCCCAAGCCCTTGCCAATGGGTCCAGTTTTTGTGGGATGACTACTCCTGGGGATGGGGCATGCCTTAGAGCAGGAGTTACTCCTTTGAAGAAAACTGGCTTTCTCTCACCCAGGAGCCATCAACTCAGGGAGAGGTAGGAGTTCCTGCTCACCTTCCTTCTTCCATACTGGGATTTTGTCTCTCTTGAGCTTTACAGGTCCTGACATGCTATCACACTCAGCGTGAGCTCCTATGTCTTAGCTCCTCTTTTGTGCCTGGAAAGCATGATTTCTCTGAAGTCATCCATAACCTCTGGCTCTTACCATGTTTCTTAGACCCTTCTTCTGAAATGATCTCTGAGCCTTGAGGAGTGGCATATGCTATAGACATCTCATCTGTGGCTGAGCACTCCATAGTCTCTGATTCCCTGAACAGTGAGCAGTTGTGGGTCTCTGAGTTAACTATCTACTTCAAGAAGTAGATTCTTTGTTGGTGGCCAGTTTGTTGTTGAGCTAAAGGGATATCAAGAAGTCATTTGGAGTTGTTTGAATGCTCTGTTCACCTAGCAGAATAATAGTAGTAGTTTTCCTCTGGATCCAATGATTAATGTAGCTGTGCCGTTTTCAATTGCATGTAAAGAGTCAGGTTTCCTCTTGTGCTGTGGGCCTTAAAGACTCAAACACGGTAGGGTAATTCCATAGCATTCATGTTAGCATTGCACCAGTGTGTGTATCTTCTCAGGGCAGTGGAATGTAGCTCGAGGCCCACAGCTGGGTGACATTAATAGTTATTCTTTTCCTACAGGAGCGAGTATAGTTCTTTCTAGTCTTAGGAGAGCCAACCTGTGGAGATGAGGAAGTCTCCTGGTCAGTGTCGACTAGATTTCTCAATATTCTATGACTTAAGAAGTAGAGTACTTCCAATCAAGTTCTTCTGGGTAACCAATAGCACTGGCAATAGCTTGAATTTGTGGGTGAATAGGGGGGGGGATATGGGACTCTATTTGATAACAATTTAAAAAGGGGTAACCTATTCCTAACGCTGGGATTTTTACCTAGTAGCATGCAATATCTAGTTGGGATCTTGCCCCTCTTCATTATTGGAT
>JADRCD010221747.1:0-20497 GCA_019843815.1 Montemys delectorum | reverse complement strand
AAACAAAAACCTCTGTGCTCAGAGAATGGCTCGGGGGTAGGAGAAATTGCTATGTAAGAATAATAAGGACCTGACCCATGAGGCTGCAACCCTACGAAAAGAACTACAGGCCACTGAGTAGACCCGGGAGCCCAAGAGGCAGCCCCAGGTTAGAACACACCAACTGGTTATCCAGTGCCAAATGGTCAGCCCTGAAAACATACATACAAACAACAGTAGATAAACTCAACAAGTTATATTTAGGACTATGTATGTATATACTGTAGGGTAAAGGGGCCAGGGAAAACCACCCAGACCTTGACTTGACTCCAGCCCGAGCCCAGGGCCAATCCTCACCCTGGAAAGCTCCCCCCACCCTTGCCCCCAGGAAACCCTCTATAAAGCCTGCCTTCTATTCAGTAGTTGCTCTTTGCCCAAGCAGAGGCAGCCACTCTCCTGGGTTTTTCCCTTCCAGTAAATCTCTTGTGTGAGGTTTGTTATGTGGTGTGACTTTTTTAAAAAGATTTTTTAAACTTTACTAATTCTCTGTGAACGTCACATCATATGCCCCAATTTCACTCAACTCCCCAAACAGAAATGGAAGCTATAATGTATCATTACAGTAAACCCTTTTGTCTGTTTTTTTTTTTTTTTTTTTGTTTGGGTTTTTTTTTTTTTTTTTTTTTTTTGAGACAGGGTTTCTCTGTATAGCCCTGGCTGCCCTGGAACTCACTCTGTAGATTAGGCTGGCCTCAACTCAGAAATCCGCCTGCCTCTGCCTCTCAAGTGCTGGGATTAAAGGTGTGCACCACCACCACCACCCGGCTCTTTTGTCTATTCTTTGCTTGCAAATGTTCACTGCAATGACTCATGGTCTAGTATGAGGCCTCTAGCTTCTGCTACTCTTATCAGTACTAGAATCTCACTGGGATTCCTCTTGGATTTCCAGTTGTTGTCCTGTGTCATAGAGATCTTGTAGTTTTGGATCAACAGGACTGCCCCTTATGCACTTCAGTAAGTTCACTGATGGGGAAGATGTTGGGGCCGACACCTGAAAGCCATGCATGTGGGCCTGAGAGGTATCAAAGATGGTCAGCCCATCATGCTCTCGTGTCCTTGGGGCTGGCTTGCCGCAACCCCACAACCGCTGCAACCAGAGCCAGCTCTCCTACTCTCATAATCCTGGGGTCAGCTTTCCCATCTGCCATAGATGATGAGGAATCAGAGGAGGGTGCCTCTCCCATGTCTGTGCCTCCTCCCAGCGGACAAGAAGCAGCCCCCACATCCATGACTAGCTCTAGTAGTCAACCTAGGCAAGGTACAGGGCCTGTTCTCCTGTGCTGTAGCAGATGGGGAGGCAGGACTAGCTCTCCCACCATAGTAGCAAGGGGCAAGGGTGGGGGACACTACCACATGGCAGATAAGAGGCAGGGCTGGCTCTCTTACTCTCATGACCCCAGGCCAGGTCTCCTGCCTGCAGGTGGAGAGGGGTGAGGAGGGTATCGTTCATCCATGCCACCACAGGGAGATTGAGTGGTAGGGCCGCTCTTTCATGCTCTCATCCTCGGGTTGCCAAGGCCAACCAGGAACCCTCAGTACTTTAGCTGGCTATGGGCAGTGTCAGCTCTCCTTCCATACCCAAGCGAGGGGTGGGGTCAGTTCTATACAGCCCTCAGAAATCAACATGTCTCCAGTGGCAGCCCAGACCAGGGACATCCACCAGGCCTTTGGTGATAACAGACACCTGCTAGTGCAAGGACACATCTGGGTGAATGTCAGCACAGGCCAGAACCCCATCATGGTCCCAGGTAGCATTGCTAGCTAGTCCCATCAGGCCATTCCTAACAACCTTCAGTCTCCAATTCTGCCTTTCTTCATTGTACTTTCATCCTTTTGTTTCTCTTTCTCTTCCATTTCTCCACCTCTTACTTGCTCATCTTAGTGGCTCCCTGGGTCTCTTGAGTGACTGGGGTCTTTTTAGGAGTGATCTCATGAGTTCTCTGCTCTGCTCGTGCATTAGGGTGCCAGGCAGGAGTCATCTTGAGCATGGTATGGCCCAGGCCAGGCTGGTGTTCATCTAAGGCGCTAGCTCTCTTTCCAGGCCTCATGACCCTAGTCTGGTTGTCCTTTCAGGTTCACTCCTCTTTACTGGTCCACCCGAGTGTCCAACTGTCTAGGGGCCCTTCTAGTTTCCAGCTTGCTTCCCATCCTTAGAGTCTGTCCAGGCTTGCCTGGCACCAGACTAGTGGTGGGCTCAGACTTGCTTTTCTTCAGAGAATGTTAGGCTACAAATCATTCAGATGTCCATAGGTCAGAACACTGAGCATAGACATAGCCTCTCTCCTCTCAGCCACCTACTGACGCACATGTGACACGGGAGCCACACCTGCAACGCCTCTAGGGGCAGGCAGTGCAACTTTTGTGTCTTCCTCAGCTTTTGACTGCCAGGATACCTCCTGAAGCAAAGCTGTGGCACTTTCACTGGGGAAACCTCCTCCTGCAAGGAGCCAAGCTGTTACACTTGTATTGGGAAAACCTTTACCAGCAGCAGTGTGTGTGTGTAACATTTCTGTAGGAGAAGCCTTTCCCTTCAGATCTGCATACATACAAATACATATATGCATGCAGTAACAACAAGAAGACCTGAGTTCGAATCCCTAGTACCTACATAACAGACCAGGTGGGGGTACTGTTGACGGGAGGATCACTAGGGCTTGCTGGCCACCAGCCTGGCTCCAGGTTCAGTAAAAGAACTGTTTTAAGGCAGCAGGGATGTCTGCTGTCCTCCTCCAGCCTCAGCCCTAAGATATTGTTAGTACACACCATACACACACATTAGAAATAGTAATTTTAGCGAGGCTGCAGATAGGAGGTTAATGTACGTAAAAGCTAACTGCTTTTATATACACACTCAGCAACCACCGGGTTAGTTTCAAGACTCTTTTTGGATACTAAACCCTTGGTGTTCAAGTCCCATATATGAAATGAGATAATATGTTCAATCTTAAGTTGTAACGTCACAAAAAAGGATGGTCAATCATGCCAGTACAAACAGTTCCAGTATGAAGTTAAGAAGACAAGAAGTTAAGAAATACATTTTATGTATATTTTTCAAAATAAGAGCACCAAAAATGGAAGTAGGTATGCATATAAGGCATGCATGAAGCCAAAATATTGAGGAATGAAATTAAATTTTTAAATAAATGACGACTGCATGACTGAAGACTTCACAGCTAAGTGAAGACGCACGGCTACAAAACCAACACTGCCCAAACCCGGTTCTCTTCAACCTGATATGCGATGCAACACAATCCCAACCAAAGGCTACATGAATGAGCCATGTCAACGTTTATTTGGGAATTCGCATGACCTACAGTCGTAACAATGAAGAAGAGAGGAGCGGAAGCTCTGCCTGAACACTTAAAATGAGGTTGGATTTTATAAAATTAAAATCTTTGCAAAACATCTCTTGATAATAGACTTGTACACAAAATATAAACCTCTTCAAAGAGTTTTGCCTGTAAGCTGTCTATGTGTCATGTCTGTGCAACTCTTGCAGAGGTTAACAGATGACATGAGAGCCCCTGGGACTGCAGTTACACACAGCTGTGAGCCATCATGTTGGGAAATTGAACCCGGGTCCTTGGGAAGAGCAGGTAGCACTCTTAGGCCCTGCGCCATCTCTCCAGCCTCTAAACCTCTTTAAAACCAAACCAAACCAAACCCACTCTTGTATACATGCCACGTGAGATGTCAAGGCACATGTCAATGTCAAGAGGACAACGCATGTACAGCTGGACCTCCCCATCTACCGTAGGAGCTCTGGGGATCAAACTCAGGTCAAACTTGAAAGCACATAAAACTCACAAAACGAACAAATGAACCTTAACAAACTCTATCACACCACTATAATACATGATGATATTTAGCACGGGGGTAGAGGTCACGGCTATGATTGGTAGGCAGGGATATGAACTCTCCATATTTTATGTTCAATATCACACAAATCTAAAACAACTGAAAAATGTGCTTTTCTCTTAATTATAATTTTCAAATGCAGATTAGAGAATAATGTATGCTTTGTGTCTCAGTATTGCTGTTAGGCATTTATAAATGTAAGAATAACATAGGTTATAACCAAAACAGTTGTTTTAAAGAATCAGTCTCTTAGCTTATAAATTGAGGTATGCAACCCTGTGGTATAGCATTTGCCTGCTGTGTTCAAGGCCCTGGGGGTGAGTCTCTAGCAGTAGAAAAATTAAAAGCCAAACAACCAAACAACCAAATAACAACAACAACAACAACAACAACAACAACAAAATCAAACTTTTGATTTTCATAGTTTGATACTGGTACTTAAGAGAAAGAAAATTAAATAAGAAATAGACTATATAGAAAATACTAGGTTTGATTGTAAAAATGTAGGAAAGATCAAAGTTGGAATATATAACAACCTATTTTAGTGTACCAGCCATCGGACATCGTGACCATTCTATTTCAGTGTACCAGCAATCGGACATCGTGACCATTCTATTTCAGTGTACCAGCAATCGGACATCGTGACCATTCGATTTCATCGTACCAGCCATCGGACATCATGACCATTCTATTTCAGCGTACCAGCCATTGGACATCGTGACCATTCGATTTCAGTGTACCAGCAATCAGACATCGTGACCATTCGATTTCAGTGTACCAGCAATCAGACATCGTGACCATTCGATTTCAGCGTACCAGCCATCGGACATCGTGACCGTACTATTAATCCCTTCCAGAAATGGCACAACAAAGGTAACACCAACTTGAGCTGCTTTGCTTCTTTTTCTATTTTTTCCTTTCCTCAGTGCTCCAGATGTACAGTTATTAGTCTGGTGCTTCAACTGAATGGACACAAGCTCCTCATCCTGAAAAATGTGTGGACGACTCTGAATCGTACACCATATTTGGACGGATACAATGCTACTGCTTTTCCTTTCCAAGTCTGCGGTAATGACAAGGAAATGCCCTCTGTGTGCAGTGCATACTATCACTTCATAAGCTTTCAAGTGCTTTTATGGTTCTCCTTCCTTTAGCTCAAGACAACCGTCTATACTACAGCTCTATTACTGAATGGCCATGAGGTAGTACCTGACTGCTTAAAAATATTATGAGGGAAAATATAAATATGGAGTACTGAATCTCAAGGGTAGAGATCAAAGGACAACTTCTGGGAGTTGGCACTCTCCTTCAATTCTATGTCCAGGGAGCTAGAGCCAGATTCAGGATGTCAAGTGTGTATCTCTAGGGCCACCTTTTGAGTCTTTAGGGATAATTTTCTTTAATTAACTCCACACTGAGAAGCGTCTGCACTGAGTGAGTAAAGGGTCAGTTATTGCACCATGTCCCGATGCATCCTCTGGAGGCTGGTACAGAAACCTAGCCATGCCAAACATGCTGATGGGGAAGCAAGCGGACCATGAGTAAGTTTCAGTATCTTCTTTGATCGTATAGTATTATTTGAAAACTTCAAGTCAGTATAGGAAGGAGCCAGGATCGATGCCTATGAATAAATTAGCAGTCTGGAAGGAATGCTGGGAGTGTGTAAGGCTGCATAGTATAAAATTAAGGAAAACACCTAGCGTTAGTTAACTCAAGAAAAATTCAATCAAATTCTGACAATGGCCTCACTACACCTGACAAAAGAATAGTCATTTTACACATCAAATACCAGAAAGAGCTGATGTTTGCTGAGCACCACTGGATGCCAACAACTTTCCCAGAAGCTCAAAGACCCTTCATATCTTAACACCTAAGTGGTGCCAACTGGTGCAGGGCAGGAATTCCACAAATGTCTACTGGCTGACGGGAGACACAACTGAGAATTCAACTGCTACTGACTTCCAAGGTTAATCTAACAACACCCCAACACACACACACACACACACACACACACACACACGATTCTCTGGAACTTCCTTTGTAGACTAGGTTGGTCTAGAACTCAGAGAGATCCACCTGCCTCTGACTCCCGAGTGCTTGGGATCAAAGTCGTGCACCACCACCATCTAGCCAACATTCTTCATGTACATAGTTCATATCGTATTTAATTTCCTCACTACTTTTTGAGTCTTAGCATATTGCTCATAAATTCTTTGCTTAATGAAAGAACTATTTCAACTAGTTCTTGGCAGTTCCCTAAACCCTAGTTCAGTGCTGGAGCACCTTAACAATCCTCCATTCCGTAAAAACAAGGAACCGTTAAAACTCTGTCCACAGTTAATAATCTCCTCAGCACCAGTTCTTCTAGCCCTGTAGTTTCAAGGTAGTTCATGTTATTATACAATGTCCCATAAGCCATTTTACCTGACCATCCCTGGGCATTCTAATATACAATTTTTATTTTATGTTATGTTATTTTGCACAGAGAATTAGTATTTAAAGTCGCCAAACCTTATGGTATCCCTTTATCACATGGAGGTTAACAAATGTAACTTTATTAAGGCCTCCTTCTACCGAGGGACCTTGGGACAGTTTTATGACCTTGCAGGGATTTTCCTTCAACATGAGGGCATGATGACAATGGCAATGTCTTTCTCTTCCTCATCAGCAGATTCTTTTAAGCCCCTTTAGCATCAAGGCGACCAGCAAGTTCAGGAGGGAGCTGATTTTGAGTCTTTCGTTTCTCCAGTACCCAGCAAAGAGCCGGATGGATACACAGTGAGTGCCTGACCAAAAGAGCTCAAGCAAGCCATCACACCTTACAGGGTCACGCTGCTCCCCAGTGCAGTGTTTCACAAGGCGTCAAAGACCAAAGTCACAACTTAATGTCCCCTAGGCTTTCTGTCCGGTCTCCCCTTCACCTTCAAGGCCTCTCTATAAAGACTTTGCAAGCTGTGCTCCCGGGTACGGAGCGGAAGTACGGAGTTGACGGAAACCCAGACGGCTCCAACGCTCGATCCGACTCCCGTCCGGGTCCTGAGGTCCCGGATGGCCCGTCCAGTCTCAGGGGACCAGCCCGTGACCTTGATCCCTTTGACCCCAGACCGGGGTCTGGCACGCGACCTGCCAGCTCTGCAGACATTACCGCGGCCCGAGCGGCCGGGACGTGCAAGAGCTGGGGCCTTCCTCCGCCAGGGATGAGCATGCAGCCCCAATCCTCCTGCCTTGCAGCAAGCCCGAGCCCCCACATCCCTCCCGATGTAGTCATACCATTGCGGCTGCACGGCGCAGGCCGACAGCCCGACAACACTCGCCCGCGAGAACATGGTGGAACCTTGAAGGTCGGGCAGACGGGGCTCACTGCGCGTGCGCGGGAGCTCCGGGCGCACGGGCCCGCTCCGCAGGCGTCCTCAGTCTCGCTAAATCTCGTGAGCGCGGAAGCCGCGAGTTCTCCGGCCCCACCCACTTCCTGCTGTCAGTTTTGGTCCCGCCTGTCCCCGCGCAGATCCAGTTCCGCTTCCGACGGCTTTGCAGTTGTAGCGCTCAAGGGTCGCCATGGGCAAGTCGGACTTTCTGAGCCCCAAGGCCATCGCCAATAGAATTAAGTCCAAAGGGCTCCAGAAGCTTCGCTGGTACTGCCAGATGTGCCAAAAGCAATGCCGCGACGAGGTAAGTGGCTCAGGGTGGCCGCGACCCACCTCGGCTCGGAGCGCTCTCCCGCGCAGTCTGCTCCAGCCCCAGCCCCAGCCCCAGCCCCAGCCTCAGCCCGGCGCCTTCGCGCCGCCCTCCAGCTCCACGAGGAGTGATCGTAGACAAGCACTCACTGATCACTTACCGTTGCTAGGCTGAGGCACTGAGGTTTTACGTTTAGACTTCCCTGGTGGGGTCGGTCAAGATGAGGAACTCAAGTGGCTCCGCTTAATAGTGATATGGGCTTGGACAATACTGGTAAAGTTGAACCTACCTGCAAGGTTGTCGCTGAGTTTGTTCTTTTTAAGAGAAGGGAATGACTCCCCATGACATAAATGCCTCAAATCCCAACTTGCTACTGCTATCCTAGAGTTTCAATATGTGGATTTCCAAAGGTACAGGCTTGCAGTCCATCGCACCTGGGAGTTACCCTCTAAGTGTTTTTTTTTTCTATATTTGCTTATTGTCTGAAATATAGCGATTTATACAAATATATAAATATCAGTATACCCTTGAAGACTTAATTGTGTGATCGACATAACAAGTAATCATATTATCATTTCAATTTATGTCAGAATGCCAGTAATTACAAACCTAATAAAAATTCATGTACATTACCTGATACATACTTATTTTTATTTTGTTTTAGAGACAGTGTCTCAGTATATAGCTTTGGCTGGTCTGGAACTCACCATGCAGATAGACCAGGCTGGCCCAGAAAACGAGATATACCTGCCTCTGCCTCCCAAGGGCTGGTTTCAGAGATATACACCATCCCAGTTTATATTAATACTTTCTTAGGAGTCTCGTGGTGATGATGGGGACCAGGGAGGTTGTTTATTAAGCAGTGCTACAAGTTTTGTCTAATGTCTTAAGTATGCCTGGCAATGCCCTATCACTGATCCTTCATGTTCCGCCCCATATTTCTGTTACCTTATTTTGATGTGTGTGTGTGTGGCTAAAGCACCTTTAGCCACTGAGCCCTCTTACTGACTGTCTTAGTTAGGGGTTCTCTAGAGTCACAGAACTTAGTCTCTATGTAGTAAAGGGATTTATTGATGACTTACAGTTTGTAGTCCAACTCCCAACAATCAACTCCCAACAACAGTCACGGCAGCAGCTGTGAATGGAAGTCCAAGGATCCAGCAATTGCTCAGTCCCACAAGGCAAGCAGGCGAAGCAGAGAGAGAGCTTTCCTTCTTTCAATGTCCTTATATACGTCTCCAGCAAAAAGTGTGGCCCAGGTTAAAGGTGTGTGCCACCACACCTTTAACCCCGGATGACCTTGAACTCAGAGCTTTCTATGTTAATCCTATGGGATTCGTAGCCACTATTCCTCAAGGTCTCCATGCCAAGATTCAGGTCAGAAACTTGTATCTCTCAGCCTCCAGATTAGGGCCACAGGTGAGCCTTCTAATTCTGGATTGTAATTCATTTCAGATGTAGTCAAGTTGACAACCAGGAATAGCCACTACACTGACCCTGTGCTACCTTCTTAGTAACTCATATTAGTCCTGAACTTGCTCTGTAGACCAGGCCCAGGCTGGTTCTTAACTCATAGAGATCTGTCTCCGTCTTTTTAGTGCTGGAACTAAAGGTGTGTGCACCACCACTGTCCAGCTTCACAACTCTGGCTTACTTATACTCACTCATTTCTTTCTTATTTATTGTTTCTTTTGTTTTGTTTTGTTTTGTGTTTTTGGTGATAAGAGTTTCTCTGTCTAGCCCTGGCTGTCATGGAACTCACTCTGTAGACTGGGCTGGCCTTAATCTTCCAAATGCTGGGATTAATGGTGTGCTCCATCACCACCCAGCTCATTTCTTAACCTTTTAGTTATCCATGGGCCACCTACAATTTTTGCCTAATTTGTGCACTGCCTGAAAGAAATGGTTATTTCAGTTTTACTTTAAAAGAAATTTGGTATCAAAGACCAGTATTGCTTTCCATAAATTAAAATATAAATCAAAATGAAACCAAAATGTTATTCAGTTCTAGAAACCCAAAGGAATGGATTGGAAGGGGTAGAAGGGATAGCGTGGCTCTGGTCTGCCTTCCTCTGAGTTTTCCCAGGACTTCAAGATAGGAACAGAAAGGGGAACATGTACGAGCTACCCCCTCCTCCCCTTGACTAGGGAAGGCAGTGACTGTATCTGAGGACAGCCAGCCAAAATCAACAGAGCCCTATCAAGACACCAGACGTGGTGGCACACACGTGGCATCACAGCACTTGACAAGCAGAGACAGGAAGGTCTCAAGGTTCAGACCCGACGCTGAGGTTTAAGGCATATGCCCCCATGTCCACCTCATTACTTCCTGGTATAAAAAATGTTTTTAAATTATTTTCCCCCTCTTGCTAATTCCCTTCTAACTCCCGGGAGAGAGTCCTTTCCAATATTACTTTGTAGCTAGGGTGTCACCTTTCTTTATGAATCTTAGCATACACTGTGAGACCCTGAGGACTTCCTTCCATGGCACAGAATGAAACATATGGGACCACTCACAAACTGGTCTTTCCCAAAATGTCTACCCTGAACCTACTCTAACTGACAGAATTATAAGAACTAGAGAAAGAAGGCAGAACAAATCATTCACCATTACGAGAGTGTGATACACAACTCCCGTGGCATTGGCCTAAATCCTTCACCATCATGAGAGTGCAGTACACAACTCCGTGGCATTGGCCTCTCCACTGAAGCAGTGTCAGGAAGAAAAAGATCAGGCAGGCAAGGCTGCTTATGTTTAATGATATGTGTGCCAATGTGTCTGATTGTGTGTACACTTGCTTGCCCATGGAGGCCAGAAGAGTGTGTGTGTGTCTGTGTGTGTGTGTGGGGGGGGTTGGAATATATAGGGTAAATTTTTCATTTCTACTACATATGTACTATTGAGATTTCAAGTTCAAATACAGATAGAATATCCCAAGACATATGTTGTTTTTAAGTTTTTTATGTCTCTGTGTGTGTGTGTGTGTGTGTGTGTGTGTGTGTGTGTGTGTGTGTGAAGAGGTTCTGGATCCCTGAGGTTGGTGTCATAGGTAGTTGTGAGCCCCCTGATGTAGGTGCCCGGTACTGAACTTAGGTCCTTTTCAAGAGCCGCTTGTTCTCCTGACCACTTCACTATCTCTAGCCCCAACGTGCTTGTTTTTAAGCAATTTTAAGAAGTATGGCTATAATATATTTAACAACATCTAAGCAATGGGCATTAGTGTATTTTGGATAAGAAGCTAAAGTAGAAGGAAACAAGTGCAAAGAGTATCTGCAGTGAGAGCTCACATGTGACCCTGTGGTGATTTGAATTGGCTCAGGGAGTGGCCATATTTAGAGGTGTGGCTTTGTTGGAGTGGGTGTGTCACTGTAGGGATGGGCTTTGAGACCCTCAACCTAGCTGTCAGGAAGCCAATATTCTGTTTGCCTTTGGAACAAGATGTAGAACTCTCAGCTTCTCCTGCACCATGCCTGCCTGGGTGCTGCCATGTTCTTATCTTGATGATAGTGGAGTGAACCTCTAAACCTGTAGGCCAGCCCCAGGTTCTTATAAATGTTCTTATACGTTGGTCATGGTGTCTGATCACAGCAGTACAACCCTAAGACAGACCCTTTGTGCTTGTTTCTCCCTGCCAGGCTTTCTGGTCCTCAGAAAGCGGGGTTGAGCAGTCTACATGGTTTTTCCCCCAGCACCACTTTCAGTCTCTTGCCCTTGAGTGTTCTATATTTGGCTGAGTTGCAGGATTCAATTCTGTGAACAGCAAAGTTAAAAGTAAAGCTGTACTCAGTCAGTACAGTATTTCTCATGATATTGTGAGGACCTGCATTTGGATCACCAGCAAAACCAGTTAAGGGAGGCGGAGGCAGAAGGATCCGTGGCACTTGCTTGCCAGCTAGTCTTCCTGAACCTGTGAGCTCCATCTCAAAAGAAGTAACTGGAGAGTGGCAGGAGCACACCTGATTCCCAACTCTGTCTACACTCTCGCGCACACACACAAACACACTCACAGGCACACAACTGTATATACTCATACCTGCATGCACACACATACACATATACACCTCACACGCATGCTTACATGCATACTCACCTGTGTACACACACTCTCTCACACATGTACTCACAGAGAGTGTGCTTAGAGTGATTTGATTTGTAAAAATAATTTATCAAGACTGGAGAGACGACTCATTGGCTAAGAGCTCTAGCTGTTCTTCCAGAGGACCCAGGTTCTGTTCTCAGCACCGCTACTGTCTATCACGGTCTTCAGTTCCAGTGAATCCAACTCTGTAGCCTGTCCCTTTCAGACACTGCACATGGCAGTACATAGGCATACATGTGCACCAAACAACCATACATAATTTTAAAACTTAAAAAAGAAAAGAATTTATCATTAACCCATTTGCAGGGCTTAATTGACTGTTGTGTGTGTGTGTGTGGGGGGGTTGTGATACTGTAGATAAGAATTTAACTACCTTCTTTACATATTTTGTAGAATGGCTTTAAGTGTCACTGTATGTCTGAATCTCATCAAAGACAACTGTTGCTGGCTTCAGAAAACCCTCAGCAGTTTATGGATTATTTTTCAGAGTAAGTAATTCAAAGACATCCTTACCTCATAAGGTTACTCAGTGGGCATGTAATAGAAGTGTTCAATATTGTATGTATTGTAGTTTGTTGTCCCTTGTGTGTTGACACTGCTGTAGTCTCATCATTGTGCTCGGTCTTTATCTTCTTTTGAAATTAACCACAGTGCAACATTGTCATTAATTAGGATAAGTGCAACATTAGCAGCTTATCTTAGAACTGTTTCCACTTGGGCTCTGCCTGGCCTCAAAGCCCTCCTCACCTAGGGGCTCTGGGGAAGCACCTTGGGATGAGCATCCTGAGTTTTCCTGTGCTTTGGGTATGTCATGGGTATTGTAGTGGCTATTCCTGGTTGTCAACTTGACTACGTCTGAAATGAATTGCAATCCAGAATTAGAAGGCTCACCTGTGGCCCTAATCTGGAGGCTGAGAGATACAAGTTTCTGACCTGAATCTTGGCATGGAGACCTTGAGGAATAGTGGCTACGAATCCCATAGGATTAACATAGAAAGCTCTATGAGTTCAAGGTCATCCGGGGTTAAAGGTGTGGTGGCACACACCTTTAACCTGGGCCACACTTTTTGCTGGAGACCTATATAAGGACATTGGAAGAAGGAAGGCTCTCTCTGCTTCACCTGCTTGCCTTGTGGGACTGAGCAATTGCTAGATCCTTGGACTTCCATTCACAGCTGCTGCCGTGACTGTTGTTGGGAGTTGATTGTTGGGAGTTGGGCTACAAACTGTAAGTCATCAATAAATCCCTTTACTATATAGAGACTACCATAAGTTCTGTGACTCTAGAGAACCCTAACTAAGACAGGTATGGTAGCACTCAAGTGGCCCCCTCATTCAACTCGGGTTCCTGGAAGAAGATTAAGTGACTTAATACTTTTAAAGGGCTCAGAAGCATCTCTAGTTCTAATAAAGCTTTTATGATAAATAATAGCAATACTAGTCTTTTTTTTTTTTTTTACAAACTTCTAGATCTTTTCTGAAGAGCGCTTTATATATGTGATTAAAGATCCCAAAGAGCTTTTGTTTCTATGGGTTATATGTGTCAACATTTGAAATTAAATCTGAAAAAAAAAATTACAAATATTATTTACTAGTCCATTTAAAAATACCAGTCTGCTTACCCTATGTTCAAATGAAGTGGGGACTTGGGGGAAGACTCCTCGGGTAAAGTGCTGCCAACCCCATTTGAGGACTAGAGTTCCAATCCCTAACATCCACAGAACAGCCAAACAAGCAGGTATGGTAATTAGTCCTCAAGCCCGGTGCTCAGGAACAGAGACAGGCAAGCCACTAGCTAGACTGTACGCTGTAGCTGTCTTCAGACACACCAGAAGAGGCCATCAGATCCCATTACAGATGGTGGTCAGTCACCATGTGGCTGCTGGGAATTGAACTCAGGATCTCTGAAAGAGTAGTCAATGCTCTTAACCTCTGAGCCATCTCTCCAGCGTCCCCCTCTCAACCCTCTTCTCTTTTCTTGATTTAAGGAGGGATCTTACTGTGCAGCTAAGGATAGTCTTGAACTTAAAATCCTCTCGCTTCAGTCTTATAAATGCTGGAATTATAGGTATGTTCCACAGCATGTGGCTGAGATTTTTAATAGAAAAACCAAACCAAAGCAACATACTATATTCCAAATACAAAAACATATTTTACGTTTCCACAAATATCTTCAGTATCTCACTTAACCAGCACTGGACTCTCACCTCTCCTTCACACTTAGTCTGCTACAAAACACTGTTCGATTGGGGAAGGTAAAGGGAACTCAGCCTTAGCATAGACAGACGGGGAGAACTCTAATGATCTTCCCAAAGACACCTCACTGAGGCAGTGTGTGCAAGGTCCTTGGAGTAGTTATAATACTGAGTCTGAAACCAGGGCACTAAGCATGTGTGTTCTGTTGAATTAAAACTCACTGGTCTACCTTTTGGATGGTTCTTGTACACCCAAAGTGTCTTGTAATAAATGCATCTTAGTTTTTTTGAAAAATATTGGTTGGCTGAATTTCAAACCCTTCCTTTGCAATAGTGACCTCCTTTATTATACAGTGTCATCTGATCGTACTCATTAATAGCAGCACAAATGCTGTCAGAACAGCTGTTGGGTTGAAAAGTATGTTGAGCTCAGGCTGGCAGGTTCTACGTGCCACATTTCTAGTTGGTAAGAAGCTCAGAAGCTCAGTCCTGTCACCGGCAGCGCATGGTCCATTCTTATACTAGCACGAGAGTCTTACTTTAATTTTGAGAACATGTATACCAAATGCCCAGTTAGGAATAATGGTAGCTTATGTGTCATTTGGTCTTTTATGCCTCTCGAGAGTAATTCAGCTCCCAGCTCGGTTGTATGGGTGCTTTCCTCATAGCAGCTGTGAGCACAGTGGCAGTGGTTCATCTGGAACCTTCACTCCATCACAGTGTTAGCAAGGAGACATTGAAGGCTGGGGTGTATGTAATACAGCCAGCAAGTTTTACTGCTTCATGGGAC
This sequence comes from Montemys delectorum, assembly GCA_019843815.1. Lineage (NCBI taxonomy): Eukaryota > Metazoa > Chordata > Mammalia > Rodentia > Muridae > Montemys > Montemys delectorum. The sequence goes on along the minus strand of JADRCD010221747.1, from coordinate 5,840 downwards.
AGTCTAGATAAAGCTCGTCTTAGTTTTCCAGTTATTGGCATGCTGTTACAGAATACATTGTTGTTGGATGGCTTGAGATCACCCACTAACCCTGTGACCTTGCTTTGGATGCTAAGCTGTTGTGTTTACCTTTCCTTTTGAAAATATCATTCATTCATTCATTCATTCATTTCGTGTTTTGAAGCAGGGTCCTGGCTGACTTGGTACTCACTGGTACAGTGGTACAGGCTGGTCTCAGATTCACGTCAGTCCTCTTGTCTGAGTTTCCTTAGTGCTGGTATGACAGGTGTCTGCCATGAAGGCCATTTTCCTTCCATTGCTTTTAGTCTCTCAAAAAACCACAACGACAAATGCAAAAGTAGTCCGAGACTTACCTAAAACCATCTTGAATACCACTGGATGCTCAAGCTGTGCATTAGGAAAGAACTCTGGCAAGTGCTAGATACTTCCTGACTTGACCGCCTTTCTCCCTCCTGTTCACATCACTGCCTGCTGGAGGCTGCCCTTCTGCACCTTGAAGTCACTAGGACTTTTCCCCATCTTCATCTTCCATGGTCTGTCTTGAGTGGATCGCACTAAAACTCCTCACTGACATACTTCTCTCCGTGCCTTCTTTCATGGCAGTCTTACTTCTACTCCCTCCTTTTAGTTCCTTGATTATCAGGATGAGTCTCTGGTCTTTTTGTGTCATCCCAGTCACCATAGGTCACATCCTTTTAACTCTTGCCTTTATGGTCAGGTGTCTCCTAAGTCTTTCCCTAATTCTTGATTTCATTTTTAGCAATCATCCTGAGTTACAGATGATTTTTTTTCCTTGACAACTCTGCTTTTCTGAAAGCTTATTCAGAATTAGAATTTATTCATTTTTATTTTTAAAATTTTAATTTTATGTGTACGAATGTTTGGCTTGCATGAACATGTGTGTGTATCATGCTCATGACTGGTGCCCTGGGGGGCCAGAAGAGGGCAGTGGATCCCCTGGAACTGGCATTAGGATGGTTGTGAGCTAGGAATCGAACTTGGGTCCTCCACAAGGGCAACAAGTAACCTAAAGCACGGAGTGGTCTCTCCAGCCGTAGAGTCAGCAGTTCTGAAGTTGAATCAGTATGTGTTCCACCAGACCTTGTCAGATAAGAGAACCCCCAGTCCTTGGAACCCCTCTTATCTGTTCTTTGTGATGCCTTTTAAGTTGAGGTCCTTTCCATTCTTTCCGCCCCAGTAGTGGTTCTTAGCATTTCTCACTTGAATCACTTGTATAATTCCTCACTGACGTTTTACAATTGTGTGTACAAATTAGCTTAGAGTTTAAAACAATGGCTGAGCCCGAAGCCATCTTCTCATTCAGGAGATCTTGGATCCAGCCATAGGTTTTACGTTTTCCAAGTGATGGTATGCAACTGGCTTGGGAGCATAACTTGAGACTCACTGTGCCTTGTGCCCACCATGGTTTTCTCCCTCCTTCCCTCCCTTCCATCCTTTCATTCGTTTCCAGTTTTGTACATGGTTTGTGTATAGATTACATTTTTTTTAAGTATCCATTTGAACATGGCATTTTCAAATGTGCTATTCTACTCATAACTGATAATTCCCTACTGCCCTCCCTCCCTTCTTCCCTCCTTTCTCCACTACTTGTCTACTCCCTTCCTCTCTGTTAGCCTCCTTTTCTTCTCCCTTCCTCTAATGACTCTCTCTCTTTCTCTCTTTCTCTTTCTCTCCCCCCCCTCTCTCTGTCTCTCTATCTCTGTCTCTGTCTCTGTCTCTCTCTCTCTCTCTCTCTCTCTCTCTCTCTCTCTCTCTCTCTCTCTCTCTCTCTCTCTCTCTCTCTCACACACACACACACACACACACACAAAACTTCAAATCTAGGTTTCACATATGAGAGAAAACATATTTGTCTTTATGATCTGGCTTTTCTTAACATCATGATTTTTCATTTCTACTTTTTTCCTTGCAAATATTACGATTTCATTTTTTAAAAATTACTTATTTTATGTGTATATGTGTTTTGCCTGTATGGAGACTAGAAGAAGATGTTAATCCCCTGGACTGCAGTGGAAGACAGTTGAGAACAGCCATGTGGTTGCTGGGAATTAAATCTGAGAGCTGACAAGGAGCAGCCACTGCTCTTACTGGCTAACCTGTATCTTCAGCCCCTCTATTTTTCTTCAGGACAGATAATACATGATCATCTTTAAAATTACAGATTTTAATTTATTAACTTTCAATCTAACTTTGAATGCTTTTTCTAGTGCCTGCCTATATAACATGACATTCGAGATGATTCAGAACTTTGGCTAGACCTCATCTTCCAGGCACACCCCCTCCCTCATGCAGTTCTTCCTCCACATCCTCATTACTGTCTTCTCAGATTTCAGTCTAAGCAGGTTAAGTGTCATGTCTCAAACACACCCTGTGTCCATGACTCTGTCAATTGGGAATGGCCTTCCATTTTGACCTTTGAATTATATTCTACTGTCCATATTAAAGTCACCTCTGGCAATGCCCATACATCTGTTCATGATGTCTTCCTTTTCTGTTTTAGTTGACTTTATTGGAACTGCTTAGGTTAAGATGTGCCTTTTGCCCACCTGGACATAGTCGTAGTATTTTGCTGGAGTCGTCAACACAGGGACCCTGTGAAAGTCAATCTTCACAGGTCTTTCTCTGTGTACTTTAAAGGCTTGTGGCACATGGTAATATAGGTGATTGGTGAGACTATTGGTCACTAAAGTTTGTGGTTGCTCAAACCTGAGGAAGATGGCACATTATATTTATAGCAAGTACCTTAATGGCTCTCTCTCTTTCTTTCTTCACTAGGGAATTCCGAAATGACTTTCTGGAACTTCTGAGGAGACGCTTTGGTAGCTATCTTAAATATTTTGGAAATAATACTTTCATAATTGTGTGGCTTTTTTCAGGCTCAACAGTGTCATATTTTGCTTTCAGGCACTAAGAGAGTCCACAACAACATTGTCTACAATGAATACATCAGCCACCGAGAGCACATCCACATGAATGCCACTCAGTGGGAAACGCTGACTGACTTTACCAAGTGGCTGGGCAGAGAGGGTAAGAAGAGAGTAGGTGGGAACTGGTGATATGTGGCTCAAGTTCTAGGGGAGACTCCATTTTTAGTTCCTGTCTGATTTTATAGAGAAAGGATATGTAGGGCAATCAGAAAGGCAGGAGGCCATACGGTCCCTCGGGTGCACTTATTATACGCCACTTTGGTCGTTTTGTTTCCTTATGAAGCTAGGTCTTATAGAGCCCAGGCTGCACTGCAACGAACAATGGTTCAGCCTCTGCTTCCTGGGCTTACAGGCTTCGGAGTCGCAGCGGCAAGTGGGAGGACTTCTTTTGACAATGCACTATATTCTCTGTTGGGCACTTTTCATCCAGTGACAAAACACCTTGAGAACAATCTGTTTTGACTCACAGTTCCTGAGAAGTCAGTTCACAATCACGTGGCTCCTGTGCTTCTAGGCCATAGTGAGGGAAACCCTCATGCCAGGGAGCACAGGATAGAGCAAAACCATGAGATGAGGCAAAGAAGGGGCCAGGAGCTTGGGGTGAGATGTGCCCTTCCAGAACATAGTCCAGTGAGATGTGCCCTTTCAGAACATGGCCCAGGAGGGCCTGCTCCCTCCTGCCAGGACCCACCTGTTAATCTCTGCCACTTCCCAACAGTGCTGTTAGATTAAGAGTCCATGAATGGATTAATTCACTGATGGAGTCAGGGCCTTCAGATCCAGTCACTTCATAATACCTGGAGACCAAACTCTTAGCACATGAGCTCTGGAGACAGTTTGTATCCAAACCCTAACATTTGCATCTGGTTAAAGAACTATTAACAGGGAGCTGGCAAGATGGCTCAGCGGGTAAGAGCACTGACTGCTCGTTCAAAGGTCCTGAGTTCAAATCCCAGCAACCACGTGATGGCTCACAACCACCCGTAATGAGATCTGACAACCTCTTTAGGTGTGTCTGAAGTCAGCTACAGTGTACTTATGTATAGTAATAAAAATAAATCTTAAAAAAAAAAAAAAAAAAAAAACTATTAGCAGTCTGATGACCTGAAATTGATCCTTAGGGTACACTTTTCAGGTTCCTAAAAATTTCCGACTTCCACACACACTACACCACACATACACAAATAAAAGTAATAAATTATTGTTTAAGTTTTTTAAAAGTGATTACTGCTAATAACTTTGTATACTTTGTCTTATCTTCATGTTCATCCTTCCTTTTTTCCTTCATTTGTTGAGACAGTAGCTCACACTGAACTCCAGGCTACTCTACAACTCAGTGTGTATCCCAAGTTGACCTGGAACTCATGGATGTCCTCCTGCTTCAGCCTCCTAAGTGTTAGGGTTGTAGCATGAACCATCACTCAGCATTATAGTCCTTCTTTAGGAAGTGCCTCACATTCTCTCATGAGGTTCGTGCTCAAGTTTGCTCTTCTCTCATTTCTAATCTTTGTATGATGATAAATTAGGACAGGAACTTGTTTTCTTATTTAGTGTGTTACTTCATTCTGGTTACCAGACCATTTAATATTCATCAGACAGCAAGGGCTCTGTAGTTGATCAGTTGTTCCTAAACTACTTCCTTATGTGTCTCAGTAACTGTTAGCTCAGTGTAGCTGTATAAGCAAGGAAGTGAAAACTCTGTCTCAGGTCTTTGTGTTCCAGGATATTGCCAGAGTTACTGAATGCGTAAGTGTGCAGAGGTGGAGTGCTTTGCATGTGTAGTTTACTCTGCATCTATAGTCATGTGTCATTCTGGTTTTTTTGTTTTTAAGGCTTGTGTAAAGTGGATGAGACACCAAAAGGCTGGTACATTCAGTACATAGACAGAGATCCAGAAACTATCCGTCGACAACTGGAATTAGAAAAAAAGAAAAAGCAAGATCTTGACGATGAAGAAAAAACTGCCAAATTCATTGAGGAGCAGGTGAAAAGAGGCCTGGAAGGGAAAGAGCAGGAGACACCCATTTTTACAGAATTAAGCAGAGAAAATGATGAAGAAAAAGTTACATTCAATCTGAATAAAGGGGCAGGTAGCTCAGCGGTAGCAACCACATCCAAGTCAAGCTCTTTGGGACCAAGTGCACTGAAGATGCTGGGGAGCGCAGCCTCCGGGAAACGGAAAGAGTCTACACAGAGCTCTGCTCAGCCTGCAAAGAAGAAGAAGAAGTCTGCCCTGGATGAGATCATGGAGATTGAAGAGGAAAAGAAAAGGACCTCGCGGACAGACTCCTGGTTACAGCCTGGGATCATTGTGAAAATCATAACGAAGAAGCTGGGGGAGAAATACCACAAGAGAAAAGGGGTCGTTAAGGAAGTTATTGACAGGTACACAGCTGTGGTAAAGATGACTGACTCTGGAGACAGGCTGAAACTGGACCAGACTCATTTAGAGACAGTCATTCCAGCCCCAGGGAAAAGGGTTCTAGTTGTAAACGGAGGCTACAGAGGAAATGAAGGCACCCTCGAGTCCATCAATGAGAAGGCTTTTTCAGCCACGATAGTCATCGAAACTGGACCTTTGAAAGGACGCAGAGTTGAAGGTATTCAATATGAAGACATATCTAAACTTGCTTGAGTTTGAAAATTTGTTAGCGACACATTGAATTGTAAAGCATCAAATTGATGTTAGCCAATGCATTGTATAACTCTACTGTGTTAGGGGATTTGCTTTATATATATATATATATATAAAATCATCTATTTAAATATTACTGAATAGTTGTTTGTGTAAATTTATAATAAAATCTTACTTTTTTTTTTTTTTTGTATTTATATTCTTTGTTTTTAATTTCACACTTTTATACATACATA
>JADRCD010221746.1:39536-79230 GCA_019843815.1 Montemys delectorum | reverse complement strand
GGGGGGGGGGGGGTTATGGCAGGAGCCGGAGGGAGCCGGTCACATTCCACAGGGAGAGAAGGATGCTGCCACCCAGCCCCCTTTCTCCTTTTCATTCAGTGGAATCCAGTGGGTGGCATGGAGTTGCCCGAGTTTAGAATAGGTCTTCCCACCTCACTAGCTTAATCTAGATGCTTCTTCACAGACATGCCCAGTGCCTGGTGATGTTAAATCCTGCCAAGCTGACAGTCAACAGTAATGATAGTTAATACAAATCTGTATTGCTAAAGGATGAAAACAGCCAAGGCGGTGGTGGCTCAGGCCTTTGATCCCAGCACTGGGAGGCAGAGGCACAGGCAGGCAGACCTCTGTGAGTTCAAGGCCAGCCTGGTCTAGAAATCCAGTTCCAAGATGGCTAGGGTTACCCAGAGAAACTCTCTCTCAAACAAACAAATAAACAAACAAAACAAAACAAAAACCAACCAACTAAAAAAAAGATGAAGATAACTTAAAACATGAAAATAATACCACTACCATAAAACAAACACATATACTCACGCGCACACATACACACACACAATAAAACTTGGCTTTAATATTTCTTTTTATTTTTCTTTTTTTTATTTGGTTTTTCGGAGACAGGGTTTCTCTGTGTAGCCCTGGCTGTCCTGGAACTCACTCTGTAGACCTGGCTGGCCTTGAACTCAGAAATCCGCCTGCCGCTGCCTCCCAAGTGCTGGGATTAAAGGCATGCGCCACCACCGCCCGGTGGCTTTAATATTTCTAAGATGGTGTCTACTGCTTAAATTTTCAAATGACTCAACTTTAAACACACACACACACACACACACACACACACACACTTTAGACAAACTGAATATGAGTTTGAATGAGTAAAGAATGATTTGTAAGTTGGACAGTACCCAGAACCAAAACGGTCCAGGGAACTCTGCCCCACAGGATGGGGCGGGGAAACAATTACAGAGAGCAGAAAGAGGTTCAGAAATGCTCCATTGACAGGAGCCTGGCACTGCCGTGTGGGCATGGCCTGATCGGCCGATAGCTTGTAACTGGCTGAAACTTAGCTGGTGTGGTTGGCTGAGTCCAATCTATTTGGTACTAAATATACTACTATAGAGTTTGACCTTCTAGTATGTTTATCTGCTAAATTGGGTTGTTGCCCTTTAAGTTGGGATTCTGCTTAGAGAAACTAACTCAGTCCAGGATCAATTTCATTTAGCGGTTCTGTTTTACAGGTTGTTAAATCATGGTTCAGGCTAGGTTCATTAACCACCAGCTGATGGGCCCTTCTTTCTTATTACATTCTCATAATTTGTTTGTTGCACTTAAAATGTTACATATTTATTAATTTCGCATTGAGTGCAGATGTGTGCTTTAAGTCACAAGAAGGCCACGTCCCACGGCTGAGAGCAAAACACCAAGTCCTTCACCCACATTAATTACCGTTCCACCAGGCAACCGTACAGTTAAAAAAAACCCCTACCTCATAAATATACACAACTATTATCTGTCAATTAAAACTTTAGAAGAGGAATCCCGACAATCGTAGTTTCTTAACTTCTTTAAGCTTTCTTTTAAAATCCTACAACTCACAGCACTTTAGTCAACTCAGGGCTGGCTGGCTTTGATAGCAGCCACTGATCTGATCTCTCACAAGGCCCAAACCTTTGTTCTACAGGTTGGTGTTTCTAGCACGCTAAGATGGCCTTTACTCTGCTCAGCTTTCTAGCTCGCCCTGGGCTCAGTATCTCCAGGTCTGCTGTGTGGAGGACGTGGGTTTCTGCTCCTGCTGATCCTGCTTAGCTTTCTCTGAGTGTGCTCACATGATGGCACACACCTGTAATCCAGCAGTGGGGAAACAGACACAGGAGGCTCTGAAGCAAGACTGACTCTGTCCCTAAAGCGAAGCAAAACAAAACAAAACAAAACAAAAAAACAAACCAAAACAAACCAACATGCCCCTAACCCAGGGATATCTACAGTGGTTCAGCACTTGTTGAACGTGTTTTTCAACTGAGCTTGGTAAACACACCCTGCTGTCAACCCTTCAGCTTTAAAGAATGTTTATGCAGACTCCATCTCTAGGGCTGGAGAGATGGCTTGATGGCTAAGAGCACCAGCTGCTCTTCCAGAGGATCTGGCTTCAATTCCCGATTCCTTTCCCCCATGGAGGCTCACAATTGTCTCAAACTCCAGTACCAGGGAATACGATGCCCTCTTCGGACCTCTGCAAGCACTAAGCACACATGTAGTGCACAGACACATGCAGGCAAAATACTGATACGCATAATAAAATAAAGTAAGTAAAGCGCATCTCTTGATGCTTTGTTCTACTGTAGGAGCTTGAGTTGTCTTTGATTGTACCATTTTTACATTCTGTTGTCCCCAGACTGATCATTCGTGGCAGTGGTCCCAGGCCTGTGATCTTCTCCAGCACACAGAAGTGTTTGGACATTGTTGGCTGGTTTAACATTGCCACTCTTTGGTTCAGTCCAAAGTCCTGGGGAGATGTCTCCTCTCTTCCAGAGCCTTCCTGCATAGAAGGCAATGCTACAGGTGAGCCAGGACTGGCTCTGGGCTCAGCATGGCTACCCATTCCTCACTTAACATAGCTCTCCTTCTGAAGCAGATGCCCAATGTTAGTGATGGTGTTTGTGAGCTAGCAAGGCTGTCCCCTCTGTTGGCTCATCCCAAGCTCATAGGTGGCTATTAATCTCCCCTACAGCTATTCTTGGTTGTCTCCAGTCCAGTGGAAACCTGGGGCTTTAGTCAAGCCTCAGGACAGTGACACCAGGACTTACGATGCAGTTAGATGCTGTTTGATGCTGGCAACACACCAGAATCACTGGGAGAGCTTTAAAAAACCGCAGAGGTTCTGGCTCAGCGATGGGGATACATTTTTTAAATGTTATTATTTTCTTTTAAGTTTGTGAAATGATTCATTTAATGTCAAAGTCCAGGTTCCAAGAGACTGCAGTAGGAAGTTCCTTCTAAACGTGAAATATGTTCTACAACCTCTCTGCGGCTGTAAACGGTCTGTTCATCACCAGCGGCGGAGTACCGACCACACAGTCCACTGGACGTGCTCAGCACTCAGCAAACCACACTTGATCCTCTCAAAAACCTCGTGAAGCCCTGCTCTTCTCCAGCCCACTGTCTTAGTCAGAGTTTCTATTCCTGCACAAACATCATGACCAAGAAGCAAGTTGGGGAGGAAAGAGTTTATTGAGCTTACTTCCACATTGCTGTTCATCACCAGAGAAGTCAGGACTGGAACTCAAGCAGGTCAAGAAGCAAGAGCTGATGCAGATGCCATGGAGAGATATTCCTTACTGGCTTACTTCCCCTTGGCCGGCTCTCTTATAGAACTCAAGACTTCCAGCCCAGGGATGGCACCACCCACAAGGGGCTCTACTCCCTTGATCACTGAAAAAATGCCCCACAGTTGGGTCTCATGGAGGCACTTCCCCAACTGCAGCTCCCTTCTCTGTGATAACTCCAGCCTGTGTCAAGTTGACACACAAAACCAGCCAGTACACCCACCTTTCTCCAGCTACCCACAGGTTGTCCAGTGTTTACTCCCAGCTCTCTGTGAGCTGGTTAGAGCATCAATGGAATTGTTTTCTCCACATGAACATCTAGAATGCTGTTTGTATCTCATTGTGCCTATGTAGGGCTCTCTTAAACATGCACAATTGCCTCTGTTAAGCTTAGCTTTATTAGTCTGTCCGTCACTCAAGGGTTTCCACAAAACCTGAGACCAAGCTTTTATTTTTCTATCTTTTCCCAGACAGGGTCTTACTCCATGTCCCAGGATAGCCTAGAGCTCACTATATAGCCCAGACTACCTTGAACAGCAATTCTCCTGCCTCTGTCTTATGGTCTTGGGATCAGAAGCATAAGCACCACCCATTGTCATTTGTCTCAATGAGGTACCTTTCTGAGACTTTTACAACATCTGAAAATTCATCGACATGTCTCATCCAAGTCACTGATATTTTCCACTATAGATACCATTCAGTATGGCCTCAAGCCAACAGAATTGTCATTCTCTAGTAAATGCCATTCATCGGGCTGCCTCCCACTCACCGCCCAACATTGTTTCAACAAAATTGGAAATAAGGGGTTTTTGAGTCCTTGGTGGAAATTCAGATGCAGTAGGGGTGTTGTTCCGGAGCCAGGCTGCCATAATGAACATTCTCTGAGAATACTGACCGGCTCCTACTGATCAATTCATTCCTTCCTAATTGCTGTGCTGAGCTGAGAATCTGTCACAAACCACAAATGAAATGCCAAAGACAAACTATGAAAGAGGAGAGCGTCAATTCCGTTTCTAGGACGGTTTCTAGTCTCCTCAGCATTTCTGAACTCCTAAGTGTTACTAGATGGTCATCTGGGATGTGAGTTTTCCTAGTACCTTCCCACCTAGCCCAGGCTCCAGTGCCTCTTTTTGTTGAAAATTTTACCAAGACAATTGCAGCTTTGTAATCAGTTCTAAGAAAGGAGGCAGAATGTTCTCCTGTGATCTTTGCCCATTTTCCTCCAGTGGTTTCCAGAACCGTATCTGGACTCTGACACTGGTACAATCTACCCATCTCACTCAGTTTCCTCATACTGATCACAGACAAACAGACAGACAGACAGACAGACAGACACACACACACACACACACACACACACACACGTTAGACAGGGTATCCCAGTATAGCCCTGGCTGCCCTGGGACTCATCATGTAGACCAGGCTAGTCTCAGACTCAGACTGTCCCCTGAGTGCTAGGATTGTGAACCACCAGGCCAGGCCAGGCCAGGCCTCCTCACGCTGTTCCACTGTGCCCCCAGTCAAGGCACAGCAGCCTGACTCTACAAGGACCACTCTGGTTGCCTCTTCATTAGTCTCTTTAATATTAGCTGGGCACAGTAGTATAGACCTGTATAATCCAAGACGTGGAGTCAGGCGGATAAGGGCAGCCTGGGCTATATAGCAGGGCCCTCTCTAAATAAAACAGAATGAAATGGAACATAACAGAAACAGAAACACAAAAAGCAAAGTAATTAACCTGATTTGTTTTTCCGTGTTTAGCTTTGACATCAATTGCCATTAGCCAAGGGGGATGGGGCGTGAGGTGAGAGGCTACGTTTCTACTCACCTCTTTGGTGGCCTTTTGAGCAGTTCCTCAAACAGCAAACACTACTTTTTAAATGTACTATTATTTTTTCCCTAGACTAAAAAAAAAAATGCTTCCATATTTAATGTCTCTACTTTAGATTCTCAGTTCTTTGCAATATAGGTTAATAAATAGGTGGAGAGATTGTATTGTTTTCTTCCAAATTTATAGCAGAGATAGTTTTCTCTCAATTACAGGTGTTCATAGGACATATTTTGTTCATAGGACATATTTCCTTTGAGTATTAAACATGATAGCATTTCCAGTAATTTGGATGGATTGAAGTACTATTTTTTTTGGAGCAGACTAGCTGATGAACAAGATCACATCCTATTCCACCCTGGGGGGGGGGCGGGGGGGCTGACATGGCTACTTGCTACATACGGTGGCTGACTGCTATGAGCCAAGTTCTGACTTTGTTAGAGGGCAGTGAGTGCAGGCTTTATGGGTCAGGCCATGTCTCTGCCTCAGCGTTCCAGCTCTGCTAATACAATACAATAGTAGCCACGATTCGATGATGGTGCGGATTGTGTCAAAAGCACTTTATACAAATAGGTGTTTAGCTACAGTTGGCAAAATCTTGGTCTGAGCCAATCATGGTAAGTGCATGTCCTCAAATGGGTAACAAATAGGTACGTGACCCAGTCCCAGGAGATGTCATGTGACCTAGCCCCAGTGGATGGCATGTGACCCAATCGCAGTGGATGGCATATGACCCAGTCCCAGGAGATGGCATGTGACCTAGTTCCAGTGGATGGCATGTGACCCAGTCCCACTGGATGGCATGTGACCCAATCCAGTGGATGGTGTGTGACCTAGTCCTGATATATAGCTTGTGTGGGCCAAGTCTCTGGGAGGACCCCCAGGAAATAGCATCTCTTTATGGCAGATTCAAGGGATAACACTTCTCTGTTCCTCTGGATGTTATCGACTCTGGGTGTGATAGCTGAAACCGCTGTGGCCATCTTGCTTTGACCTATAGATGTAGCCATGAAACACATAAGAGCAGAGCCTTGAGAACCATAGAGAGGGCAGGAGCGTGTATTCTGTGCCTGGAGCCTATTACACTACTTAGGTAAAAGCAACACACACAAGTTCCAAAAGGGCCGGGCAGGGGCGGCACGCGCCTTTAATCCCAGCACTTGGGAGGCAGAGGCAGGCAGATTTCTGAGTTCGAGGCCAGCCTGGTCTACAGAGTGAGATCCAGGACAGCCAGGGCTGCACAGAGAAACCCTGTCTCAAAAAACTAAAAACTAAAAAAAAAAAAAAAAAAAGTTCCAGAAGGCGTCTTAATTACTGCACCAGCGTCCCTACATCAACACGCGCTCATGCATCCCAGCAACCTGTACCACAGACTCCTGCAGGTTAGCATTCTCCCCACTGTAAACAAGTCAGTGCCTCTTAAGATTTCCCTTCCCCCTTTCTTTTGAAAAAAAATTAAATATGAAATACCAGTGAGAGAAAATTAATAGCAAACCTATACTTATTTAATATGAATAGAAAGCAAGATTGATAATTTTTCATTTCCCCCTAAATTAATGTGTTTGCCTCCTCCGCTCCCTGCAGTGCTCCTCCCCGTGCTTGGAGCCTCTCCCTAGCTGCCCTGGAAATACATGCTGCATGCAAATGTGCGTAGCCTCATCAGTCTTATTAGGCTCGGTTCCAACTGGCCACCCTACATGAACACAATTAAAAGTTAAACATCAATTAAAATTCACGGAATCCATTTAGCTTTCTGAAAAGGCGCTAAATAACTGAACACGTTTGGGGCACAAATTAATCTCCATCGTTTCCTCTAGCCCTCTTCAGTCATCAAACATACTGGGCCTGGTTTAGACTTTTAATTCATTCAGTCCCTACTGAGGAGGTGACGAATAATAAGCCGAGGGCAAAGGTAAACATGAAGGGTCACGCGGGTCAAGTGGAGCTGGCCAGGAGGTCTGACAGTGATGGGGCCCCTGAGCTCTACAATTGCTACAGTTTAATATGAATTGTCCCCCAGAGAGTTGCGTTGTCCTTCAACTGAGTGACATTTTATAGGGCTCTAGGAAGTTGTAAAAGTGGAGCCTCATTGGACAAAAAATAGGTCTTTGAATGTTATGCCTGGTCTTGATCCTCCTTTCCCTGCTTCCTGTCTGCACGGGGCAAGCAGCCCCTCCCTCCACACTTTCCCTCCTCCATTATGGTCAGCCTCACTTGAGACCCTGGATAATGGAGCTGGCCATCCACAGGCCGAGAACTCTGAAATGCTGCAAGCAGAACAAATAGTTCCACTCTGAAAGCTGCTCTCAGGGTGGTTTGGCCATGACTTTGGAAGGCTAATGACTACAACTACGGAGAGGTGGTGGCTGCCTGGGAGGGGAGATCGGCCGGACATCCCTTTCCCCAAACCTGTGTGGGCATGCTCATCTGCTTCAGGGGTCAGTAGGCATCTCAAGTGCTGCTAATACATTCCAGACAGAAAAATGTAATTTTCTTCCCAGATCTTTTTCTTTCCCAGTCTTCTTCTACACATGTCCTCAGTTCTACTCTACTCTACAGTATCTGGCTTCTCCCTGGTTGGTTTTGTTTGTTTGTTTTTCTGCTTTGTTTTCTATATCCTCACAGCAACCCACCAATAGCCCTGTCTTTTACAAACAACCCAGTCTCCTTGCTCCTTGCTTACAACCTTCAACTAGCTTCCCACTGCATTTTAAAAATGTGTGTGTGTGCGTGTGTGTGTGTGTGTGTGTGTGTGTGCGTGTGTGTGTGTGTGTGTGTGTGTGTGTGCGCGCGCGCGCATATGAACTCACCCCTTTAGCTCATGCTGACTTGCCAGAGGCTCCAAGTATCTGCCTATCTGCCCCTTTAGCCCTGTCTTTTAGATACACACCACTACATTCCTCTTGTTATGTGGGTGCTGGGTATTTGAACTCAGGTCCTCAAGCTTGAAAGACCATCTTCCAACCTCACACCCACAACTGCATTTTAGAACTAAATACCAGAATCTCTTTCCTAGTGTTTTTTTTTTAAAGATTTATTTATTTATTATATGTAAGTACACTGTAGCTGTCTTCAGACACTTTTTTTTTTTCTTCTCTCTCTGGCCTGCTCGTTCTGGCCCAAATATTTCTTTATTTTATGTAAGTACACTGTAGCTGTCTTCAGACACAACAGAAGAGGGCATCAGATCTCATTACGGATGGTTGTGAGTCACCATATGGTTGCTGGGATTTGAACTCAGGACCTGTGGAAGAGCAGTCAGTGCTCTTAAACACTGAGCCATCTCTTCAGCCCCCCTCTTTCCTAGTGTTAAAAAAAAATCACCACGGTTTAGCAGCTGAAAACATCAAAAATTTATCCTTTTATAGTTCTGGGGATCAGATATCTGAAATCAAAGTGTTTCCTGGGCTGACACACCTATGTCAGTAGTCCTCCAGCTTCCTAAGGAAGCAACTCGTTCATACAGTTCCTCATGTTGTGGTGACCCACAACCACAAAATGATTTTCATTGCTACTTTTTGCTACTGTTATGAATTGTAAATATCTGTGTTTTTTTTTTTTTTTTTTTTTTTTTTTTTTTTTTTTTTTTTTGCTGGTTTTAGGCCACTCCTATAAAAGGGTTGTTCAGCCCCTAAAGGGGTTGTGACCCACAGGTTGAGAACAGGTTGGGCTGTTCTGGAGGCTTCCGGGGAGAATACATTTGCTCACCCTTTTGGCCTCTGGAGGCTGTCTGCATCTTCAGCCTCATGGCTATTCTTCACCTCCTACTCTGTTCCTCTCACAGGCCGCCTGGGGTGACAGTGGCCTCACCTGGATCACCTCTGTACTTCAGCTCACACATCAGCTAGACTCCTTTCACTGAGTAAGGTCCTGGAGACATGGAGTGGGGTGGGGGCTCCCAGGCAATCACACAATCACACCAACCCCACACAAAACTCAGAGCACTTCCTTACTGTGGCCTAACTAGCATATGTAGGTAACAGCTCAGCCCAGCCTTGCAGAATTCCCCTGTCTCTCCAGTCACTGACCTCCTCTTGCTATGGCCACGGTTCTCAACCTCTCAACTTGTGAGTCAAGACCCATTTTGGGGGTCAGATGACCCTTTCACAGGGGCTGCCTAAGACTGTCAGGAAACATAGATATTTACATTGCAATTCATAACAGTAGCAAAATTACAGCTATGAAGTGGCAAGGAAAATAATTTTATGGTTTGGGGGGGTCACCACAACATGCAGAACTATGTTAAAGGGTCGCGGCGTTCGGAAGGTTGTGAGCCACTGTGCTGCCTGAGAAACAGCCTCGGTCTGTTTCTGTGTGCCCCCGGACTTGCACCTCCTTCATCTGCAGTTCTTTTCTTTTCTTTTTTCTTTTTTGGGCTTTTTGAGACAGGGTTGCTCTGTATAGCCCTGGCTGTCCTGGAACTCACTCTATCGACCAGGCTGGCCTCGAACTCAGAAATCCACCTGCCTCTGCCTCCCAAGTGCTGGGATTAAAGGTGTACACCACCACAGCCTGGCTCATCTGTGGTTCTTGGAACAGCTTTTCTCCAGTCGCTCACACTGGTGATCCATGTCTGCGTGTACTAAGGTCCTAGTTTAAGTCTTAGTGTCACCTGAGGTTGTCCGCATCGGTAAGTGAACTCGGGGACAGAATCCAGTCTATCCTGCTTACTGAATTGCTGGGACAGTGACCAACTATGATTATTTACTATTTGTTGGAGGAATAAACTGCCTGACAAATGCTTCTGATTTTCCCAAGGCATGCCCTCACAACCCATTTGCTTCTGTAATCCATATACTTATGTAAATAGTCTTTAAAACTCATCAATATTTTTATCCTACATTGGTTCTCAGGATAACATTAAGCAAGATGAAATGCATTAAAACAACTGTAAAGCCTACAAAATATTGAGGGGACGGAAGAAGGTGGAATAGGAGATAGAGCTGAGAAAATTATGGATCATGTAATTACTATGTATGAAGACTCACAGGCATTAATTATGGTTGATTCTAAACTCAGTATGACTTTCAGTGGGATAAGGCTCCCTACAAGCAGACCTTTATGTTGGATGTTTTTAAGCAAAGAGAGCAACTGTTCTTTGGATATTCTCTCTCTCTCTCTCTCTCTCTCTCTCTCTCTCTCTCTCTCTCTCTGTGTGTGTGTGTGTGTGTGTATGTGTGTGTGTGTGTGTACAGGTGCCTGTTTGTGTACAGTTGGGAGAATATATGTAGTGGTTTGCATAAAAATGATTTTCATAGGCCCACAGGCAGTGGCACTATTAGTAGGTGTGGCCTTGTTGGAGGATGTGTGTCACTAGGAGGTGAGCTTTGAGGTCTCAGACACTTAAGCCAGACCCGGTGGCTCACTGTCTCTTCCTGACACCTGCCGACCCAGATGTAGACCTCTCAGCTCCTTCTCCAGCTCTGCGTCTGCCAGCACAGTGCCACCATGCTCCTGCCATGATAAGAACAGCCTAAGCCTCTGAATTGTAAGCCGGCCCCAATTACATGTTTTCTTTTATAAGAGTTTTCATGGTCATGGTGTCTCTTCACAGCCATAAAACCCTAAGACAGTAACCCAAGAGCCAGAAATGAAGTTCAATGCATCACTTCAGAATGTGTTCCTTAGCTTCCAGACTGTGACCGTGTCCCTGTCACCTAGGCTGCATCTTTAGGTGTCCATGCATCACTACAGAATGTGTTCCTTAGCTTCCAGACTGTGACCATGTCCCTGTCACCTAGGCTGCATTTTTAGGTGTCCAACTTGCCTTCTACTTCATGTGCAGTGAATTGTGAAGCCTTGCTTCAGCTCCTCTGCTGGCTCTCTTCATAAATATTTTATCTCGAGAAATAAAGACATATACTCATGGTAAGCTACTCTGGTACTGTAAAGACACCTAGTAAAAAGTTGATTTCCTTCCCATCCCAATTATAGGTGTCCTTAATCACACACACACACACACATATACACACACACACACACAGATATGCACTCATGTATGCCCATGCACACACATGCAAGTGCATGCACATACACACACACCACACACACACACCACACACTCACACAGAGAGAGGTGTACTCATGTACGCCCATGCATGCACATACACACAACACACACACACAATGCACATACACACACACACACACACACACACACACACACACACACACACACAGAGGCACACACACACACACCAGAGGATAGGAAATGATGAGACCAGATGGCTACTTCACATAGAGGACTATGGAAGCTGGATACCAAGAGACCACGCTGGAGGTTTTTAACAAGGGTTCTCAGAAATCCTAATTGGATCCCAAATGTATTCCATGGCAGCCGGGAGAGCTTACGAAGTACTGAAGGGAGGATGTGACAGGACAAACCTCTGTCGACAGCAACAGAGGTTGCTGAAGCTACAGACAGGGTGAGGTCACCCAGGGAGATCCAGCTATGAGAGCAACCATGTTAGGGAGTGGGCAGAGGAAATCCTGTCACAGGCATCAGCATTTCTGCATGGACAGCAGAAGACACCCCCTCTGACCTGCCAGAGACACGCTTTAAACCTGAGACCTAGCCTAATGTTCACCCTGTCCTAATGTCGCACATGAGTGTGTCCTGCTTTCTGGCAGCATCACCACCCATTTAAAGATTGAGAATTGGCAGGTTGCATATATAAGGCATATATATATATATATATATATATATATATATATATATATATTCTCCCTCTCACTATCGACACACTTTCCTAAATTGGGGTATGCCGTCACCAGCAGCCAGGCTGTATTTGAGCAGTATACCAAGCAAGGACTGAAATATGTATATGCTGTACGCTTTGCCGGCTTGTTCGTCTGTCTAGAGAAGAGGGAGCCCACTCAGCCTTGGACCCAAAAGAGAACCATGTGTGGTACCTGGCCATTCTCATTGACTGGGAGACACAAGAGAGAAACCAAGGCTTGTTATTGGCTGTGTGACAGAGAGGTCTGGGGTTTGTCCTGCAGCATGTGATCCTACAACCTCCACTGACTGATTCAACACATTGTTAGAATTGTAACTAGCAGGGCAGTGGTGGCGCACCCCTTTAATCCCAGCACTTGGGAGGCACAGGCAGGTGGATTTCTGAGTTCAAGGCCAGCTTGGTCTACAGAGTGAGTTCCAGGACAGCCAGGGCTACACAGAGAAACCTTGTCTCGAAAAACCAAAAAAAGAAAGAAAAAAACAAAAAAAAGAATTGTAACTAAACCTCCCTCAGTCTGACAAGTGCATATATGTGTAACCAATGCCTCTAGCAAGACACAGGAAGTTAGCTGCTGGCCCTTCTGAGTCCATCTCTACCATTTTCTAAGATGCAAACACCAATGGGCCACTGTCCTGGCAGCTCAGACTCCACACTGTGTTTTAAGGCTGTAGGTTACCAGAAATTGGACAAATCCTGCCAACTGCCTGGATTTGGTTCTCATATGATCTGTGATCTAAAAATGATTTTTAAAATTATTAAATGATTGTAAGAAAGAGGAACATTTTACAGCATGAGGAAATTACATGAGATTCAAATTTCAGTGCCTATAATAAAATTTTATCTGCATGCCTTCCCCCCCTCATTTACATACTGTGTGTGGCTGCTCTCTACTGCAGCTGCTGGGATGAACAGCTACATCTGAGACTACATGATGTCCACCAAGCCTAAAGCCCGCATGTCTCATCTATTGCTATGGTTTGGATAAGTGTCTCCTCAAAGCCTGTGTGTTAAAATTTTGACTCCAGCCCCTGGCACTATTAGGAGATGGTGAATTCTTTAAGAAGTAGAATCCAAGCTAGAAATCTTTTTGGTCATATAAGGCATGCCCTTGAGCAGAATGCTGGGACCCTACCCCCATCTCTTCCTTTTTGCTCCCTAGATCCCTTGAAGGGAGCAGCTAATTGACCCAGGTATCTCTGCCATGATGTTTGTTTTGTATTTCCAAATCCAGCAAGCCTGACCAGCAGTGAGCTGAAACTTATAAAGCTTTGAGTTGTAGGCATCTTTTTACGTTGAACACCTCAGTCATTTTGGTGAGCATAGTGGGGCACGCCCACTCTGGAAAAATTTCACTGATCCTTGACAAAGACACATGCCTCCATCTCCACTGTTACAGTTTCCATTGCTGTGGATGGACATCATGGCCAAGGGAACTTGTATAATGGACATTTAATTGAGGCTGACTTACAGGTCAGAGGCTCAGTCCATTATCATCATGGTGGGAAGCATGGCAGCGTGCAGGCAGGCATGGCACTGAAGGAGCTGAGAGTTCTACATCTTGATCCAAAGGCTGACAGGAGAAGACTGGCTCTCATGTGGCTAGGAAGAGGGTCTCAGAGCCCACCCCCACAGTGACACGCTTCCTCTAACAAGGCCCATACTCCTAACAGTTTTACTTGCTGTGGCCAAGCATATTCAAACCACCACATCTGTCATGCAATTCCAGAGTGCTAGAATCAAGATAAGAAACAGGTGCATGCCTGTTCTAGTCACCTTTCCTTCTTTCTCTCTCTCTCTCTCTCTCTCTCTCTCTCTCTCTCTCTCTCTCTCTTCTTTCTTTCTTTCTTTCTTTTTTCTTGGTTTTTCAAGACAGGGTTTCTCTGTGTAGCCCTGGCTATCCTGGAACTCACTCTGTAGACCAGGCTGGCCTCGAACTCAGAAATCCGCCTGTCTCTGCCTCCCAAGTGCTGGGATTAAAGGCGTGTGCCACCACTGTCCTGCCTAGTCACATTTATACGTATACGTATACGTCATTTAGATCATTCATCAGAAACACAGAAAGTTAAGGTTTTAACACACCATGTAGGAAGGGAGAGCTTCTCACACCCTCTTAGGAAGAACACCACATGAGGACTTAAAAGAAAGTTAGAGGTAAAGAAGGAAGAGGAAGAGGAGGAAGAGGAGGAGGAGGAGGAGGAGGAGGAGGAGGAGGAAGAGGAGGAGGAGGAGGAGGAAGAGGAGGAAATTAATTAAAGGTAAGTTATCACTCACACTTAATGGTTCTTGTGCTGTTCACGAGTTAGCATCCCTAAGAATTGTCACCACTAAAACAGAAGTATCAGGCTGTAAGTAGGAATGGGGCAGGGATGGCCTGGAGACTTGGGTACTCCTGACCCAAAAGGGCCAGGAGCAGACCAACAACCTACCTGGGAAATGCAAGGAGACAGTCAGAGCTCCATATGAATAGGGCATTCAGTGGCCAATTCAAGTCTCCAAGGGGCACATCAGGCATTCCCTGGGGCAGGACTGAGCGGTGCTACCACACATGCTCTTTCGGCTTTCCAGGTGGAAGCAAAGATAGCCCTATGACAGTTGGGTCTCATTGTAGAAGGTGAAGTAAGTGCTCTCTTGGTCAGTAAAGTGCAAGGCTGTCGGTGTCCACTGGTAACGTTGATACTATGTTTTAGTAATAATGCCATCTGGAGACAATCTTGAAAAGCCAATTTTTTGTTAATTAACTCAATTCTAAAGCCTGTTTCTGCAAGCGCTGCCTAGCCTCCTTTAATGGAAATCACCTTTCCACAGGCTGATTTCTTCTCTAATTAAAAACATTCAGGACTACAGAAGCGGGGGGAACACTAGAGCTGCGTATCTGCAGGGCTGACTGACAGAGGTTAAGGTTGAGCCTCTCGAGGTCATCATAGAAAACCCAAGGGCCTTGTTCTCCATACACTGGCCACTCTTCAATATGTCTTCAGACATCATGTCAAAGGTTACTGAACTACTAGGCAGCTGGGGCTGTCCACGTCTCTTTTGTTCCTGTCATTGCTGTGTGTATGAGCCCTCCACAAACGCTTTGGATCCTTTACCCAGGACCATACATGTGGGGACCCATCCCAAGAAACAGGTCTCCTGGATTCTTACTGCAAGGGCAGGGATCCCAAGGTAAGGAATAGTACTGGTGCGTGGGTAAACCTTGAAGAGGCTCTAAAATGGGTCAAGAGTACCCAAGTGGCTTTTGTGTTTCCTTCTTCCAGATTCACCAGTATGTTCACAGCCAGACGACTTGTGTAGTATGGCTTCCCTCTGGGGAGGATGCACTGGACAGGTTTTTTTTTTTTTTTCTCAATATACACACAAAAAAAGACAAGTTTTAAAATTATAATTTAGCTTGTCCCAGAAAAAGAAGGCAAATATTTGAGAGGATTACAATAGTATTACAATAGTGTGTGCGTGTGTGTGTGTGTGTGTGTGTGTGTGTGCACGCGTGTGCATGTGCGTGTTCATGTGTATCTGTCTGTGTGTGGTCTGTTTATGTGTGTCTCCCCTGAGAGATGAATCACGTGCTCTTTCTGTACCTTCCACGTCTTTGCTTCCTTGCCTGCAATGACTCTGCCCAGATCAGAGTCGGCCTGGAGGTCTCTAGGCAACCTGCCCGAGAAGAAGTTCCCTAACCTCACCAACCACCTCATTTGCAGGGGCCCAGTCATGGTGAAGGCACTTGCTCACAGGGAAGCCTTTTCCGCAGTTCTGAAAAGTTCTGATCCCTTCTTATCTCGAAGGACTAATCTGCTTCTTATCGCTAAGCTCGGTAAACTGCATCTCACTGTGGGGCCCGTGGGGATTCTGAGCTGTCATGCAGCGTTTATCTTTCCACCTACCCAGCAGCAGAGAGGAGAGCTCTAAATGTGACAGAATTACGAACCAGGAGTAAAGGATTCCCAAGGGCTGAATCCCTGTCTCCGAAGCATTAAGAACATCCTACACAAAATGTAAAACACAAATCTCAGGCTTTCCTGAAATTTCTCCTTTTTTTTTTCTTTCTCTGAGAACAGGAAAATGATAGGTAAGTCTCTGCCCACTGCCAGATCTAGCCATCGGAGAAAACCAAATGGGAAATGAAAATGAAAACCAAAGCATGAAATGCAGCCAAGGGAGGGAAGGAAACACAAACACACATACATACACAAATGCACACATGCACATGTCCACACACACACATATGCACACACAAACACACATACATGCACACACAGGTACATACATATACACACATGCAAGCACACATGCACACACACACATGTGCACACATACATATACATATACACACACAATCACACATGTGGGGGGAGAGAGGAAAGAACAGGTTGCCACCCTTCCTGAGTCTTCTGAAACAGACATGTGATTGCTTTGGGGGCAGTTCTAGACAACACAGGAATTCCTGGAAGTTCAACTAAGGAGAGAACAATTCTATTTCCCCCACCCCTAGAGTCACCCAACACTGGCTCTATTTCTGGGCATGTGTGTGCACAGAGATTCATAGATTATTCTGCTGACCTGTGGTAGCAACTGTTGCTTAGCTGACCAGAGCTCTAGCTTAGTTTACCGGGTCTGATTTCTTTTCCAGTCACCCTGGAGAATAACCGGGTGATCAGCACAATAGAACAAAAGCATTTTTTTTATTGGGCTTGGCCAAGTGGCCCAGATCACTTCCAATCAGCATTTTAAAATGTGCATCCTTTGGTCTGCCTTTCTGATGCTGCAAGGAGCATCAGAATGGCTCTCCTGAGCAGTCCTCGGACCCAGGAGACCTAGGTCTGCCACATGGGAGCAATGTTAGTCGCTTCATGCTCAGAGAGTGCCATCAAGGCTGAGACTCTAATGCATTTATCCAGATAAGCACCCAGGGACAGTGGTGTGAGTGGGGTGAGCAATGGATACACACACACACACACACACACACACACACACACACACACACACACATCAGGTTGCAGAATTCTTCATTTGAAAGAGGCAATAGTATATAATATTGCTGAGGGGCAGGAGGCTGGCAAAACACCCTATGACCCACCACACTGACATTTCTTCCACAAAAGTGTGTGTATGTTTGCACCTAGGGTCTAAATAAGGCCTGAAAGCCATCTTGCACCCCTCAGGTCAGACTGGGCAAGCCCTTTAACTCAGAGAAGGTTGGAGCCTACCAAAGTGAAGAAGAAACATGAGTTTTCAAGAGCTTTTAGAACTGCAGAAAAGTGAACTGTAGATTTGTAACAATGGACATTTCACAAATGTTCCGGGCTTGGTTCCACGTTTACAGTAGACCATGCAGAGCACAGTGCACATCCTAGGTCAGACACATCCATATAGACTTGTGTAATATATTTAATGTGAGAAATCTCAGTCCTCAAAACAATCCCACAATGCATTACAGTTGTCTCCTAGTGTTCAATGAGCTCATGGAGAGGAGGCACAGAACGTAAAACAGGTTACTGAATAGATGAAATGTAAACACACACGGGCTACCCAGGCACACACAGTTGCAGGAGAACAAAATCAAAACATCAAGTGTTACCAACCAACGACCATGAGGGCAACAGAGAGAGAACTGTGCACTGGGCTTCAACCAATTAGTGATCAGAACCGAAGTGGAACGAAAATTAATCCTACATGAGCTGCTTGAGTTTAATCCCAACAAAATTGTATCCTAAAACTGCCCTATGGAGAAGGATCGCCAATATAACCATTAAAGAGAGGAACAAGGTCTCCATGTACACAGCTAGTCACTGACACACGTTCACACATTGAACATGCCCACCCAGACTCGTGATTGTGATTAGCAGATTAGCCCGATATGCATATACATTATCAGTGTCTGATTAAATTGCTCAAGAGTGGAAAAACTAAGAGGAGATGCTAGTTTTTTGTTTTGTTTTGTTTTGTTTTGTTTTTTGTTTTTTTTTTTCCCGGAACACAATCCCACCAATATACCCTGCCCCACTGTTCAGAGTCAAGGTTATCCAATGAGAGCTGAGCTGCATTTGGCAGGAAGTGGCTGGCTTGAGTGGTGGAGTGCATTTGAATGTCAAGATAGGAAAAGCAGTGCTAAGGGGATTTTCACAGCAGTAAACAGGGTGAGTGCTCAGTAGTTGTCCGGTGGGAATAGGGGGACCCCTGAGGGTGGGCTTTACTAACCTTCATTCCTTCTTTCCTCATTAACATCATCCCGATTTTACTCAGGACGCTAATATGCCTCGTTCAATGTACTCTTCTCGGGCCCCCTCGAAGTCACAGATGGCCGTGCACGATGGTTCTGGTGAGGGAAAAAATAAACCCGAGTAAACGTCTGCTTTGTTATTTCTTAATAAAAGATAAAACTGATGAGGAAAGTCCTTCCCACCGCTTTCAACACTGACCAATGACTGGGACTTAGGTCACCTGGTATCACCATGACGACCGAAGCCAGCATGCTGAGCAGCTCTGAACAGGATCTGAACTAGCCTACCTCCAGATCTGCCATCATGTTAGGGAAACATACCCCTACTTGCTTCAGCCACTGTTCTTGGACCTTTCTGTGATTTGCAGCCAAACATTCCCAACAGAGCGCCCAGGACAGAAGGTTGTACTTGAAAGTCTGAACCTCAGGCAACGTCACCATAGAGACTGAGCATCCTCCACAGTTAGCAATGTGTGTGGGTCCCAGGAAGCAACCAGTCTGTTGCCCTGTGAAATGTGGATCTCCATGGGATGCCAAGGCAGGATGGCCGGTGAGGTTCCAGCACACGCTCTCCGTCTTCTCTTCCACTAGCTGATTCCTGAGCTTGTTCCCACGTGGTACCCATGTGTCCTTCTAACGCCTTACATATAAGTCCGCCCCACTTCAGAAGCCTTGGCAAAGACCAGTGAAAGATGAGTAAGTGGGTCTAGGACCTGCCCACTGTGTAGACAGCTCAACTGTTTCTAGTTCCACCCAAGAGGCAGATCTCTGTAAGGAACACAGATAGGCATGTGATTGACTGACTTTAGAGCACGTTCAATTACATTATCAGCACCTTCTGGCCTCTTTGGTCCTCTGTTAAGCCTTCCCTTGTAAACAGTGAAATTTTGTTTTTTATTTATGTATATATGTATATACACATATATACATACATATACATACATACAATTGTGCATACATACACACAATGGTGTGTATGTATGTGTCATGTGGTGGATATACATGTTCGTGTGGGTTGTCCCAGTTAGGGTTACTATTGCTATGTTGAGATACTATGACATAGCATACATTGCTATGTATACTACGTATAACCAAAAGCAACTTGGGGATGTATTTGGCTTACATGCCACAGTCCACTGAGGGAAGCCAAGGCAGGAACTCAAACTGGGCAGGAACCTGGAGGCAAGACCTGCAGAGGCCATGGGGGAGTACTGGTTATTGGCTTGCTCTTCAGGGCTTGCTCAGCCTGCTTTCTTATGGAACCCAGGACTGATAGCCCAAGGGTGGCCCAAAGCACAATGAACTGGGTCCTACAGGTTGCCTACCGCCCAATCTTATACAGGAGTTTTTTTTTTGTTTTTTTTTTTTTTAAATTGAGGTTCCCTCCTCTCAGATGAAAATAGCTTCTGCTAAGTTGACATAAAACTAACCAGTATATAAATGTATGTGGGATTTTATGTGCACATGTGTGTTGTGCATGTATGTAGAGGTCAATGTCATATCATTTCTTCAATCATTCTCCATGTTTACTACTTTTTTTAAAAAAGACACACATGCGTGCATCCGTTCTTCTGTGTGTATGTGTGTGTGTGTGTGTGTGTGTGTGTGTGTGTGTGTAGGTGCCTGAAAGAAGATGATATAAGGTCTCCAGGAGCTGGAATTATAGGTGGTTATGAAATGTGGGTGCGGGGAAATGAAGCCGGCCCCTCTGTCAGAGCAGCAGGTTCTCTTAACCAAGGAGCTAGCTCTCCAGCTCCCCGTCTTTATTTTTGAGACAAGATTTTTCACCAAACCTGAAGCTCATGATTTGGCAAGGCCAGCTGGCCAATGATCTTCAGGGATCTGCCTGCCTCTGTCTGGTTCCAGTATGGGCATTGCAGGCTATTTTTTTTTTTTTTTAAAGAAGACAAAGTGAATAAGAGTCCCTGTATTACAGTTTGGATCTCTCTCAGAGCAGGGTACATTTAGAAACTATAAATGGTTCATGAAGATCTAATATAAAATTACATAGACGGGCAGGGGAGCATTTTGTAGATCATATATCAAAGCGTGTGTGAGACTTTCTTTCCAACAGCAATGAGGAGCCACCGAGGGAGTACAAACACGAGGCCGCCATAAAGCAGATCTTTTATTTAGAGACATCACAAGGCTGCACTCTGGGAAAGCACACTGCAAGGTGGCTCAGGGCCAGTACCACTGGTAAGAAACCATGCAGCCCTGAGTCAGAGCCACGGCAGAAGGCAGACTTGAGTCTTTAGCAAAAAGGTTTAATGACAGATTGGATCTAAGGGCAAGGAGCAAGGAGTCAGAGTGATTCCCAGATCTGACAGGTGGTTCATGGTGCTGCAGACACGCAAGAAGGTCAGGGGTGCTGAGAGACACATGACCTTGTGCACCATGGGACAGTTCCTGGGGGTGATCACCATTGGATCTGAGCAGTCACTATTCTGACTGCACGAGCACCTTAAGTCACAGACAGGCTTTACAGAGACCATCCAATGAAAATGCACAAAGTAAAAAAGATGTCAGAGCCGGACCCGGGGGGGGGGGGGGGGGGGGGGGGGGGGGGGGGGGCGGGGGGGGGGGGGGAGGGAACCCCGGAGTCAGGAATGGTGCAAACAGCAGCATCCATGAAGGAGAAAATGAAATGGCCGGAGAACCAGGAAGCAAGGCCCAGAGGAGGCACTCTCACAGTTGAGTACGAAATGTCTCCCACAGGTGGGTGAGTCTTTATCAAATACTTGTTCCCTCGGCAAGTGGTGCTATAACAGAAGGGGTCCGGAAACCAGCAGGTAGGGCCCTGCTGGAGAAAGGAAGTCCCCTTGAAGGTTACATTCCACCCACCCCCCCCATCTCTTCCTCACGCTCCAGTCCCTGTCTGAGATGAGTTCAAAGCCCTCTCTATCCACATTGCCACTGCACAGTTAGCCCTGTATCAACCAATCCAAGTGCTATGGCCTGAAATCTCTGCACCCATGCACCAAAACAAACTTGGGCTGTTTATGTCAAGGATTTGGTAATAATCGCATAACAGTAAGTAACACAACATGATTGGGTACGCAATCATGGTGGGAAGCACAGCCAGGAGCAGTATAAGGACTGAATGGTGACATCCTTGATGGCACAGAGCTCTGCTCATGTGACCCTTGGTATCACTGACCAGGGAGTGGTTAGGACCTTAAGAAGGACAGAGGCCACCTTGGGCTTGAGCTCTTGAAAGATGGAGGTGAGGCCAACCTATGAGTCATGGCATGCCACTCGTCCCATACTACAGTTCAGATCTCACGAAATAAAAGTCTTCGCCTCCAGCCTGTAAGAGATGGGGCTTTGTAGGAAATGTTTGGACCTCAGCTTCTCCTCTTTGTTGCTCCTGGCCACCAAGTGGTGAGCATCTTCACACCGCCATGCTTCCAACCTTCCTCTGCTCCAGAGACCCCAAACCCCATAGGACCAAATGACCACCTAGGGAAGGTTCTAAAACTGTCCAGTGTGGATAAGTTTTTCCTCAACTGATTTTATCGGTCATTCTGTTGAAGCACCAGACAGCGGAGTAACATACCCTGCCATGTGGATTGTGAAATGGAGCAGAGAGGCTAGGAAGGCATCCACGCTGGTGACTGATTCTTTATGCTATGGCTGCTTCTTCTAGTTGGTGTGTCTTACTTAGAAATATAAATTCCCAAAATATACCCAGCAGGGGGGCGAAGAGCTACAAAAGGCTGTATTACCTGACAGGATGAAGAATGTGCTAAATGAAGATACAACAGGAGGCTGTGGGAGCTCAGGAGAAGGGGAGATTAATTTTGGCTGGGTTGAAGCGCCTTTTCCATAAGGCAGGTGGCATCTGAGCTGGCACTTTAAGGACCGGGCTGCTTTCACAGAAAAGGAAAAGAGTGCTCTCTAGCTGAAGGAACGGAGCCAGCAAACACAAAAAAGTAAAGGGAGTACCACAAAAGTGGGGGCAGTCTGGCTGCTGCCCCTGTTCGGTTGGTCGTTCCCCACCTCTCTACAGCCAGGAAGCCTTCTTGCCCTGTGGCCTCATCCCAGCCACCCCACCACGGCACCTCCCACTCGGTGTGGGGAGAAAAAAACGATCTGTTGATTGGCTTCCGTCTCTCACCAGACATTTGCAACTGTATTTCTTTGTACTTCCTTTGCTTGATACAAAGCCTGGATCGGCCAAGAGCTCAATGCTGTTTCCCCAGCTCCAGCTGGGCAGAGCATCTAGGGGAAGGGGAGGAGCCCAGGAGACCCAAGAGGAAGCGGCTTTTCCTTTACAGACAGACAGAGGAGGTGGGGTGGGGTCTGCAGTGGGGGATGTGCTGATAGTTAAGCTTAGAGTAGTGATTCCCAAGGAGTGAGAAGAGTAGAACTTTTTTTAAAAGAGTTAAACTGACATATGCGTAATCTAAAGTTTAACACTTTAGGAGCTGGGGAGATGGCTCAGTGGTTAAGAGTACTGGATACTCTCCCAGAGAGCCCAGGTTCAGTTCCCAGCACTAACAGGGCAGCTCCCCAGCCTTCAGTAACTCCAGTTCCAAGGGACCCAACACCCTATTCTGGCCTCTTCACAGAGCAGGCATGTGTATGGTGCACAAATATATGTGCAAGCAGAATACCCATATGCATAAATTAAATTTTTAAAAAAGTTTAGCATTTTAGCTATTTTTAAGCGTATACGTCCGAGGTGCTATGTACTTTCATGTTGTTGCACCAAAGTCAGCACTATCTATCTCAAGCTTATTCTTTAACCCAAGCTCCACCTCCACCAAACCATACCCATCTCCCTCTCCGGGCCATGGCAACCACCGGTTTATTTTTGTTTCTACCACTGTTATTATTCCAGGTACTTTGTACAGTGGGATCATATGACACTTGTTCTCTTGAGAATAATATGCACTTTAATATGCTTTAAACTAATCAACACACTACTAAATTATCTCCTCGGAGATTGATGGGAGCAAGTCGTGTGTGTGTGTGTGTGTGTGTGTTATGTGGTGAGCCTATGTTGGATGCTGGATGGGGCAGAAGGGCTCAGGTGCAGAGTAACTTCACTGCAGAAATAAGAGGCAAGTGTAGCTTTGTCAGTGTGAGTGAACTTTTTGTTCCCGTTGTAGGACAAACTTTTACTGAACACCTACTGTGTGCTGAGTCCCTTACATAGATCTGTTCTTCTCAGCATCTCAGTAGCTCGGTGGAGAGGAGACGTGAAGAGTGCGTGGCTGGTGCAGACAGGCTAAGGTTAAGCAACCTTCTTGCCTTCACATAGCTAGCAGGTCATTAGTCGTTACAGGAACTCACAGACTCCTAGGGGGCACAAAGTACCGTAAAGAGAAGGCATCAGTGAGTGCACCGAGTGCACTGAGTGCAAGGACAGAGATACCTGTGAAGAGGTGGAGACCCTAGAGGGTAGCTAAAATCCAGCGCAGCCAGCCCAGGCAGGCATTTTCCTGGAGGAAATGATGCCTGTGACCTTTTGTTTTGAAGGTATTACTATTGTGCAACAAAATGCACAGTTGTTAAACATGCTAACAACTACATGCACCTGTGTCCTACCTCTAAAATCAGGATCAGGGATCTGGAGAGATGGCCCAGCTTTTAAGAACACTGGTTCTTCTTCCAAAGGACCCAGGTTCTATTCTCTGCACCCACATGACACCTCACAACCATCTGTAACTGCAGTCTCAGAAGACCCAATGCGTTTAAAAAAACAAAAAAAAACAAAAACAAAATAAAACATGACTGGAAAATTCTCTTGTGCCCCTTTCTTATCAATAGCTTGCCTTCCCTTAATTTCTGGGTTTTAACATCTGTGATGGCTTGAATAGGCTTGGCCCATGGGAGGTGGCACTATTAGGAGGTGTGGTCTTATGGGAGGAGGTGTGGCCTTATGGGAGGAGGTGTGGCCTTAGAGGAAGTGTGTTACTGTGAAGGTGGGACTTTAAGGACACACACACACACACACACACACACACACACACAGGCTCAAGTCTGGCCAGTGTGACAGTCTCCTTCTACTACAGGAACCAACAGGAGTGGGAAGGAAAGACATGAAGATAGACTAATCATGAAGGGCTCCAATTTTATCTTGAGCAAAAGACTTACACAAGTCTTAAAACAACACACTGTTTTATGAGATTATACACTGCATGCTACCCCATTTCAAGCATGAAGCTCTTAGCTCATGGGCATCTGTGGTGGTTTGAATATGCTTGGCCCAGGAAATGGCACTATTAGGAGGTGTGACCTTGTTGGAGTAGGTGTGTCACTGTGAGTGTGGGCTTTATGACCCTCATCCTAGCTGCCTGGAAGCCAATATTCTGCTAGCAGCCTTCAGATGAAGATGTAGAACTCTCAGCTCCTCCTGTACCATGCCTGCCTGGATGCTGCCATGTTCCTGCCTTGATGATGATGGACTGAACCTCTGGACCTGTAAGCCAGCCCCAATTAAATGTTGTCCTTTATAAGAGCTGTCTTGAGCCAGGTGGTGGTGGAGCACACCTTTAATCTCAGCACTTGGGAGGCAGAGGCAGGCAGATTTCTGAGTTCAAGGCCAGCCTGGTCTACAGAGTGAATTCCAGGACAGCCAGGGCTATACAGAGAAACCCTGTCTCGAACCGCTCCCCCCCCCCGTCCCCCCAAAAAAAGCAAAAACAAAAACAAAAGTAATAAGAGCTGCCTTGGTCATGGTGTCTGTTTCCAGGGAGAAAACCCTAGCTAAGACAGCATCTGTGGTCTTAATTTTACAGATGACCATGTTGAGGCTCAGAAATGTTCGGTAAGATTTCTTAAGTGATATGCTAGGAATTAAACCCAGCTGTGCTCTGCCCTGCCCCGCCCTGCCCTGCCCGCCAGTAGAACGCTCCTACAGAAGTAAAGGGAGGGGTCCAGCTGAAGCTCTAAAGATCTTCCCTGGAAGGCAATGAATGGGCTGCAAGGGTGGAGAGTTGAGAAGCTCTGAGCGGGGATAGCAGGGGTCAGCCCTGCCAGAAACTCCGAAGGCTGGGAGGCTGCAAGTCCACAGCGTCCAACGTGAGGGACGAGGCAGCTCTGGTACCCCTGCTTCTATGGTGTACGGGATGCTAATGACTCAACTAAATGTTCCCAGAGAGTGGGGGCGGGGGGGAGAGTCTGGCTTGCTCTGGGGGAACAGATTTAAGACATGTAACCATTATTTTCCCGAATTCTCCTTGGAGTCCATTTCAACACTGATGCAAACTGTCTTTATACTGGGTTTCAGTGGCCTTCCAGTTGCCAAGTATATTCTGCCATCTCAAGAACAGGTTGTTTTTTTTTTTTTAAATTCCCAGGATTACCAAAATATAGACTGTCTATGTTTATCATTTTTGAAGCCAATTTACTTTCTTATCCCCTGCCCCCGCCCCCTGCCCTCCAGTGCTGGGTATCAGAGCTGGCACCACATATACACTAGGTAAATACTCATTCACTGAGGTACATCCCTAATCATATTGGTTTTTCTTTTCAGATAGTCTCTGGTGGCCTGGAACAAACATGATTCCTGTCCCAGTCCACTGAGTAATTGGGAGCTGCAGGCATGTGCCACTGAACAAGGTTCACCTTACAAGGTCTTTTTACTTTCTTTTTTGAGATTAGACACTCTACACATCCCAGGCTGGTCTTGAACTCACTGTGTCCAAGAATTACCCTGAACCCCTGATCTTTCTACCCCTGCCCCCTCCGTGCTGGGATTACAGGCATGCATCACCACACTCATTTATGCCATGCTGGGGTTTGAACATTGGTCATTTTGCATGCCAGACTCTACAACTGAGCCACACCCCGAGCCCTTGTATCTCCTTTTCTTACATCCTGCCTTCTTTATTGAACCAAGGCCCTTGTATCTCCTTTTCTTACATCCTGCCTTCTTTATTGAACCAAGGAAAACACTCCAAACTTAAATCCAATTCTGGGCTTAAAATCTGCTCTAAAATGTAGTAAAAGTAATACTGAAGAGAAGAAAGGTTGATGGTCTTTTCAATTTATTCATTTTGTTTTTATGTATGTATGTGTGTCTCCATCAGTTTTTATGTGTACCACATCTGTGTAGGTTCCCGCAGAGTCCAGAGGGCATTGCATTCCCCAGAGCTAGAGTTACAGGTAATTGTGAACTGCCCTGTGGGTGCTGGGAACCCAGGTAAGTGCTCTTAGATACTGCATTGCCTCTTCAGCTCCCAAATGATCTATTTTTAAATTATTTTGTTATTTTTTGAAATTACAATGTAATTACATAATTTTTCCTTTCCTTTTCCTACCTCCAAACTCCCCATGTACCTCTGTGCTCTTTCAAATTTGTAATTGCTTTTTTTCATTCATTGTTGCTACATATACATACATGTACATGTATATGTACACATATGCATATGCACACATATGTACATACATCCTTCTAAATATGTAAAAACAACCTGCTCAGTTTTATAATGTTACTTTGTGTGCATGTTTTTAGGGCTGCCTTTGTTGTTGGATAGCCAGTTGGTGTGCTCTTCCTGAGAAAGACTATCTCTCCTGTTCTCCACATTCTTTAGCTGCCCGTAGGTTTTCGTGCACTATTGAGGGCTCACAGGCTTTCTTTCCCTGTCCACATTAGCATATCTATTGTTGACCGTGTTCAGCTCAGGTTTAGGCAGTACAATCCCAACTGATACTTCTACAAAACAACTCCCTCACCTAAGGCTCGGGGATCATGGAGGAGAGAAAGAGGGGCAGAAACTTTTGAGAGCCAGAGGATCAGGGAGTTTGCTGTGTGACTGTGTCTCCTAGGACTGTCAAAAGCCACAGCCTGAAAGTCCCCGACGACGTGAGGCCTAATGATATTTTTAAACTTAGGTGGAGGGAGCCTGTTGGAGAAGGAGATTGCTCAGTGGTTAAAGCACTAACTGTGCTGACTGAGGGTCTTATGTTCAGACCCCAGCACCATGAATAAAGGTATCTTGGTGCCGGAGAGGAGAGACACGCTAGCCAGTCTAATGGAAACAGCCAGATCCAGATTCAGTGAGAAAGAGACCCTGACTCACAAAAACTCAGTGGAGCAAATAGAGGAAGGCATGCTTGCATACCTAAAGAACATGTGAGCATACAAACAAGAGAACACATACAACATTCCAAAAAGAACAAATACAAAATTAAAAATTATTTTAAAAAGCATGAATTCACCTCTGTCGCATAACTCAATGTCAGGAGATTAACATTAATAAAGTCCAAGGCTGCAGAGGGGGAAAAAGTGGTCTGGCAGTACAGTACACAGGGAAACATTGTTTTGGAGTATGTACGAGCCTATTAAGTTTTCCTAATCCTATTTAACAATACTTCTTTACTAGGAAAGGCACTAAAAATGCAGCTCTCAGCTTTGTTTTGAGAAGGGTTGAAGTTGCCTTCCCTTGCCTGGGAAGCACTTCGTCTTTTCTTCACCCCTCTTTCTAACTTGGCACTACTTCCTTTGTAGATGTCCCCCCCGGAATGACTTGCTTGTAGGACCATCCACAGAGGTGCCCCCCCAACACACACACACACACACACACACACACACACACACACACACACACACAAA
Source organism: Montemys delectorum (assembly GCA_019843815.1). Taxonomy (NCBI): domain Eukaryota; kingdom Metazoa; phylum Chordata; class Mammalia; order Rodentia; family Muridae; genus Montemys; species Montemys delectorum. The sequence goes on along the minus strand of JADRCD010221746.1, from coordinate 51,557 downwards.
GCCAGGTGAGTGATCCTCATGTTCTAAGCCCACCCTCATGGTGCCAAGGATCTGGGCTGTAACTGCTCATGTGTCGGGCTCCTTTTGGAGCCTGTGTTAACTTGAGCCAAGGGCTTACTCATCTTTGCATCCCTAATGGAGTTCTGGCAATGAATCCTTCTTCAATAATGGATTAATGAGTGGATGGATAAATGAATGAATGAATCTTCCATATATATATATATATATATATATATATATATATATATAATCTCGTGTTAATAATTTAAATGGAGACACAGCGCTTGGCACCTGTAGGGGACAACATGGTGTGGAAGGAGGCAGAGGAATTTAGGTCATGACAGCCAGAGAACAGAAAATCCACAGTCAATGTGACAGGGTCCCCATCCAAAGCACTGCCATTTTTAAAAGTATGGTGGATACATTGATGTTGGTGTGGCATCGCCAGAGCCTGGCAAGCTCTGACTCTAGGGGCTTGGGATGTGTTCTTGCGCATATGGTGTGCACACATAAACTAGACATGGTGAAGAGGTAAGCAAAATTGTAAAATCTCTAAATAACTCTCTGTATGCCTTGATGTAAACATTAAATGAGCGTTCACGGTTTTATATAAAACTGGTATGTCCCCATTAGAAAAAAAAAGTCTTCTTGTAAAAATGAAAAGGAGAAATATTCTCGTCTGTAACTCCATCCTGAAGAACTTTAAATGTGGCTGGTAGAACATTAGAGAATCATTTGACCTAATGTCTATATAAGACATTAAAATATTTAAAAAATCACTCCAACTATATAAGACATTAAAAATATAAAAAAGAAAATGAATCATTCCAAAATAAAATTTGGAGTATTCCTTTCTAATTAAAAAAGTCATCTACTCTTTAAAATAGCACTGATTATTGTGGGACTCTGTCACATTGCACATGGACCTTTAGGGTCTCTGGCTGTCATATCCTAACTTCCTCCTCCTTCCACACCACGATGCTGTCCCTGACAGGTGCTAAACGTTTAGTTTTCTACATCCTAACAGAGCAGTGCCTAGAATGTTACCAAGCAAGCTACTCAACAATGGGGTCAGGCCCTGCTGGTTTGGCTGATCCTGTCAGCAGAGAGGATCAGAGACATAGCTCCACTCTATCACCCTCAATTCCTCTAGGAGACCTACCTCATAAGTTAGGGACCTCAACTCAGGCCCAGCTGGGAGTCAACACAGGAATGGATTTTAGGCCTGGCCGGTCTGAAGCAGCATTGGAGGGGTTACTAGACATATTAAGGAGGAAGAACAGTGCTCAGGAAGAGGGAAGCCACCTGAGAACATGGACATGTGCTTCTCTAAGAGAAAGTCACAGAGAATAAGACATCTCTAAGCTCAGGTGTGGTCCCTTTAAGAGAGTTGGAATTAACTGTTCAGTAGAGAACACTCTTGTGACTCTCAAGTTACATCTCAAAAGGTTGCTAAGAAACCCTTCTGGCTTTCCTTTTTTCCCTTTTGAGAAGTGAGAGAAATGAGGTTGTTCTGGAGATCAATAACTGATTAATAAGTGACTAACTGACTCTCCCATGAATATGTACAACCTCAGGTGTTAGTCATTTAAATGGGATCAACATTTAGCACCGTAGGGGGAATTTTGTTTTGTTTTTTTTGTTGTTGTTTTTTTTTTAAACCCAGTTATGTTATGTGATTTTGTTTTTGTTTTGATCCCAGGTGTGGGATATGGGCTTCTTCAGATTGTCCACAGCAGCTAACTGTGATTTGTCTCATGCTCTAGAAGGGGTGTGATTTCTGCCAGTGGCAGATAGTTACATGTGGAATTCTGGGAACTCTTGAGAGGGTATAAATTCGAGAGCCCCAAGAGGGCCTAAGGAGGCTGCTGCCCTCCCTGGTACTGCTGGTTCCTGTTGCTGTAGTTTGCCAAGTGGTCATGAGCAAAGAGACAAGAATAAGAAATTAGATATCCTCATGATGAAGGTTACACTTGCCCCAAGGAACTCGACACTCCTAATCAACAGATTGATATCCCTTTCCCCCTCTAACCTTTCTCACCGACCTGGTGTTGGGAGGTTGGAAGGGATTGGGGTGGAGAATGGTGGTAGATCTAAGAACCCAATAAAGTAGCCAAAAGTGTGCCTACATGGCGCCTGTCAGGGAGTACCAAGCATGAAGTGGAAGGAGACAGCTTTCGATTGTAATCTGATGAGGGAAAACCACCAGAAACCACCAGAGCATACACAAGACGTTTAAAATGACCATGCCCTTTCCCTGCAACTGGAGTTTCAGATAAGATCTCTAGAGATCAGCTGGCTTACACTAGGGCAGAGAGACAGACTTTTGAGCAGTTGGTAATTGTGCTGAATTCTTGCACCTTTGCTGGCAGATGCTTCAACTGGGTTTTTGTGTAAGGGGCTGCCTTCCTCTTCCCCACCCCACCCCTTTCTCAAGCTCTCTCTTCTGCTCTAATATAAGGCTCATATACAATCTCATCTCCTCTACAAAGCTTGCTTAACACTTTATTAACATCTTTTGCATATAGAGGTTGCATGTGACATTCTTTTGGACAACAAGGTAGAATAGAAACAGCAGCAGCCCTTGCCGCCCTGTTCCCTCCAGAGGATTGGATGGTTGGATAGGGAGCAGCTCTTTTCAACCATAATGGGCCAAGGATTGGAGTGTTTGCGGGAACGGCCAAGATATTGGTCTTAATGCAACCAAATCAGTCCTGTTACGTGAGAACTATCCACCCCTATCTACTTTAGTGACTGTGAAATACTTTTATTAGTTACAGCCAAGTCTTTGTGGACACAAAATAGAACATAAACAGTTTTTCACACCACTACATCTACTCTTCTATGACACCCTTTTAATGTCTACACTGATAGCCCTCTACAAAGGACTTACTGCAATTCAACTGGCAGTTTATATGACTTTTTCCATTTAATTCTTTTAATAATAGATGGAGTTTTTTTTTCATACACAAAAATTTGTATATATCCATAATTGTTTTTGTAGGATGAACTACTGCAGATAGAAATTCTTAGCTAAAAGGCTTAAATTAAGTCCAATGGCAGTATGCTCATACAAGCAATGGCCTCCCCCCCCCCCCCCCCCCCCCCCCCCCCCGAAATTAACAAAAGGCTAAAGCCGAACTCAACCAGCCCAGTGGCTTGGGTTGCTTCCTGTCTGTCTGGGCCTGTACCCTGAGCAGACCTTGGGCACAAACGCTCCAGCCAGTCCCACAACACCCAGAGGAAGCTCCACTCCCAGGCACGCTAACACACCCAGGATCAGAGGTGAGGAGGAACCAACATCTGTCCCAACACCAAGAGTAACTGGGACTAGCAGGACCCAGACACTCAGGAACTCCACCAGCCCAGTGGCACTGGTTCCTTCCGGTCAGTCTGGGCCAGTGACCTGAACAGATCTTGGGCACAAACTCTGCAGCTCACCCAGAGGAACACAACACCCAGAGGAAGCTCGACTCCCAGGTGCTCTAACAAGCCCAGGATCAGAGGATCACAGAATCACAGGATCACAGAGACAGCTTGACTCTGAGGATTTCTGACACAACCAGGATCACAGGAAGGACAGGCTCCAGAGAGATTTAGCAAGGCCAGGTAGCACTAAAGATAACCAGATGGCAGGGGGGAAGCATAAGAAAATAAGCAACACAAACCAAGGTTACTTGGCATCATCAGAACCTAATTCTCCCACTATAGCAAGTCCTGGACATACCATCACACCAGAAAAGCAAGACTCAGATCTAAAATCACTTCTCATGATGATGATACAGGACTTTAAGAAAAACATAAATAACTTCCTCAAAAAAATACAAGAGAACACAGGTAAAGAGCTAGAAACCCTTCAAGAGGAAACACAAAAATCCCTTAAAGAACTACAGGAAAACACAATCAAACAGGTGAAAGAAATGAGCAAAACCATCCAGGATCTAAAAATGGAAATAGAAACAATAAAGAAATCAGAAAGAGAGAGAACCCTGGAGATACAAAACCTAGGAAAGAAATCAGGAGTCATAGATGCAAGCATCACCAACAGAATACAAGAGATAGAAGAGAGAATCTCAGGGGCAGAAGACATCATAGAAAACATTGACACAACAGTCAAAGAAAATGCAAAAAGCAAAAAGCTCCTAACCCAAAACATCCAGGAAATCCAGGACACAATGAGAAGACCAAACCTAAGGATAATAGGTATAGAAGAGAGCAAAGACTCCCAAGGTAATGGGCCAGTAAATATCTTCAACAATATTATAGAAGAAAACTTCTCTAACCTAAAGAGATGCCCATGAACATACAAGAAGCCTACAGAACCCCAAATAGACTGCACCAGAAAAGAAATTCCTCCTGTCACATAATAATCAAAACACCAAATGCACTAAACAAAGAATTTTAAAAGCAGAAAGGGAAAAAGGTCAAGTAACATATAAAGGCAGGCCTATCAGAATTACACCAGACTTCTCATCAGAGACTATGAAAGCTAGAAGATCCTGGGCAGATGTCATACAGACCCTACAAGAACAATGCCAGCCCAGGCTACTATACCCAGCAAAACTCTTAATTACCAGATGGAGAAAACAAGATATTCCATGACAAAACAAAATTTACACAATATCTTTCCACAATTCCAGCCCTTTAAAGGATAATAGATGGAAAACATCAACATAAGGAGCAAAACTACACCCTTGAAGAAGTAAGAAAGTAGTCTTTCAACAAACCCACACAAATCTAATTCCACCTCTTACAACAAAAACAACAGGAAGTAACAATCTCTTAACATCTCAATATGAAAATTAATATTACTAACATATCCTAATAGATTGAAATCCAAAAATATGAGGAATTAGAAATTTGTTGACTGTCATCAAATGGTCTCTCTAATTTGGTAATTTGAGAAATAGGTCCGGCTCTGCTTCGCCTGCTTGCCTTGTGGGAGTGAGCAACTGCTAGATCCTTGGACTTCCATTCACAGCTGCTGCTGACCTTTGTTTGGAGTTGGACTACAGATTAAAATAATCCAGAGCTTCCGGTCTCCCTGGGCTGGTGTCCTGAGTGGACCTTGGGCGCAAGCTCTGCAGCCAGTCCCACAACACCCAGAGGAAGCTCCATTTCCAGGTGCTCTGACACTCTCAGGATCAGAGGTGAGGAGGACCCAACATCTGTCCCAACACCAGGAGTAACTGGGACCTGCGGGACCAGGCACACAGGAACTCGGTCAGCAGAGTGGCTCGGGTTCCTTCCGGTCTATCTGGGCTGGTGTCTTGAGCAAACCTTGGGCCCAGGATCCACAGCCAGTCCCACAACACCCAGAGGAAGCTGCTGCACTCCCAGGTGCTCTAACAAGCCCAGGGTCACAGGATCCCAGAATCATAGGATCACAGAGACAGCCTGACTCTGAGGAGTTCTGATACAACCAAGATCACAGGAAGGACTGACTCCAGTCAGATTTAGCAAGGGCAGGTAGCACTAGAGATAACCAGATGGCAGGGGAAGGGGAGGAGCAAGCATAAGAAAATAAACAACACAAACCAAGGTTACTTGGCATCATCAGAACCCAATTCTCCCACCATAGCAAGTTCTGGACACACCATCACACTGGAAACGCAAGATTCAGATCTAAAATCACTTATCATGATGATGATACAGGACCTTAAGAAAAACATAAATAGCACCCTCAAAGAAATACAGAACACAGCTAGAAGCCCTTCAAGAGGAAACACGAAAATCCCTTAAAGAACTATAGGAAAACACAATTAAACAGGTGAAAGAAATGAGCAAAACCATCCAGAATCTAAAAATGGAAATAGAAACAATAAAGAAATCAGAAAGAGAGAGAACCCTGGAGATACAAAACCTAGGAAAGAAATCAGGAGTCATAGATGCAAGCATCATCAACAGAATACAAGAGATAGAAGAGAGAATCTCAGGGGCAGAAGGCACCATAGAAAACATTGACATAACAGTCAAAGAAAATGCAAAAAGCAAAAAGCTCCTAACCCAAAACATCCAGGAAATCCAGGACACAATGAGAAGACCAAACCTAAGGATAATAGGTATAGAAGAGAGTGAGAAATAGGTCCAATATTGTACAATCTATATACACTTTCAGCTTGTTTGTACGTAACAGTGTCTTCCTTTTTTGTACCACATTATGGTCTTGAAATCATGATTCTCCTATCTCAGCCTCTCTATTAGTAGTATTGTTTATTTCAAGTTTTTACACTATACTATGGTTTTCAGAACAGCTAACATAATTCAAACATATTTATACAGCCAAAAGAAACATAGACAATTAACTTGGGAGATGGCTTGTAAGAGAACAACAAAGAATGAGACTGAATGCTTTGCTTGACATTTGTAACTATTGTATCAAGGTTGAAGAAGAGGACTTTATAAGTTACTCTTTCTTTGAGATGAATGCTTTTTCAAATTATCACAGCTAATGAACCAAATTCTTACCCTCACCTAATGTCTGCGGCACCCTCCAAGCAGAATCATTGTTCATTGAAACAGTTGGTGAATGACTTTATGGATAGAGCATCTTAATACACACACCATTTCTTAAATGAATGTAACCTGTTTTCTGTGGGCTGAGAATAAAGTCACTCACTCAAGTCAAATAGCTTTGACCATAGCAGGAAGTCTGTATCCAAAAATCGTGCCTACAATTCATTCCTTGGTGCAGCAGAACTGTCAACTCTCAGCTTAGGTACGATGGAGATAAAATTCTTTGGTGATGTGAGGGTCATTGAAGTACAACCTTATTACAATGAAATCCAGTGTCTAAAAACTTCTTATTTTGGGCTTGTACCACAGTAAGAACCAAGATTTTAAACTCTACTAAATACAAAACAAACAAACAAAAAGACTTTATATATTTATGTTCATTTAAGAAAATACTAGTAGTGATGTATTATTATGAAATATACAGTTAATATGTTTAGAGTTATTTAAAATTTATATTGAGAAAAACGTATGTATTTTCAGTATTGCTGTAGACAAGCATCTACATAAGACTGTTAAATTGATTGTTGTTTTATATCAAACAACTTTTATAATACTCATTTTTATTATTATAATATTTTATAAATTTTAAAGAATATGACAAAAAAGATGTTGTAGATATTGAAGGGGGTCTCTGGGAGGAATTGGGGTACAAAAGGGAAACAAGAATGTGATTTAATTCTGTTTACTTAAAATATGTTTTTAAATGTTAACAAATTCAGATAAATTGAAATCATCTATCTTTTCTCATCATAATGCAATAAAACTTAAAAAAAAAAAAAAGGCTAAAGCCAAAACTTCGTTACAATTTATTTCTTGTTTCTGTCTCCTTGGTTCCTTTTACAGCTAGTTGCTCGCTCATTTGACTTGTGACAAATGACTCGGGGTGTGGCTTTTGCGGGATGGAGCACTGCCTGGCGAGCCACTCCTTTCTAATCTGCACACAGTTTTGTAGCCCTGTAGCCAAGCCTGGTTTTGGCAGAAGGTTCCTCAAACAAAAATCCACACCGAACATCAGTGCAAGCTCTGAGAACAGCTAAAACCCAAATGAATGGAAAATGGTCCCCAGAGAGAGAAGCTGATCTCTGGGAAGAATTTTAAAGGGCCAGAGAGGAAGAAGAGAGGGAAGGAAGAAAGAAAGACACCCAAGGTAGAGCCCCGTGACCCCCGCTAATTGCTGGACACTTGGCTTCCATCTACGCAAGGTATACCCTGTCCCTAAAGCCCCATGCCTAGAAAGCCATCTCCCTCCATGCCTGTCAAGGATCTCGCTGGTCCTTCATGACTGTTCCAACAGGGTCTCCCAGAGGGCTGTTCTCCAGTCACCAACTTTCCTGACTGCCATGTGTCTGTCTCCCTGTAGCTTTCTCCAGAGTACTTTCCAACATCTGCAGTGGTCTTGAGTATTGAGTTTAGGAGCAGCTTTAGCTACACGGTGAGTGAAAGCCTAACTTGGACCATGTGATACCCTGCCTCACCAAACAACAGCAACAAACTATAAAAACATGTTAAGAGAGTTTAAAAGAAACAAAGCAAAGGGAATGGAATGCTGTGTGTCAGCCTTATCTCTTCTCATATTCATGCTTTCTGCAAGTATATTAATATACTTCACAGCAAATCTCAGACCTCTCCCCTCCCCTTTTTATGTGTACAGGAGCTTTGCCTGCATGTCTGTCTGTGCACCACATGTGCGCCTGGTACCCTCAGAAGCCGGAAGAGAGTGTTGCAACCTCCGGGATGGAGTTACAGACTTCTGTGAGCTACCGTGTGGGTGCTGGAGGATACCCTGAAAGAGCAGCCAATGGAAATACAGAGAACACAGACAAAGAACATGGATGGGACAAACTGTTGGCATGCCCAAGCTGATGGCTGCTTGCCACTTTCTCTTTGCTGACCCGAGGGCGTAGGAGGGCTTTCCAGTTTGCCTCTTGAAAATATACAGAGAGTGAGCAAAGCCTTCCATCCCTGTGGGAAGCTTGGAAACCAAGCAACTGTGAAGAAGCACAGACTCCAGCCAGTAACAAGCCAGGTCCAGAGGACACCTCTGGCTGACACTGGGTTACTCTGCTCCTCACTTGTCTGGTTACATAATTTCCTTGTTCCATTCTTTCTAGACCCAGGACAAAGCCTTGCTTTCTGGTTGACCTCCCGTTTCTTCCTTGCCTCACATTAACAAAGAATGAGCACTCACTACTTAGGAAGAGTGAGAAGTCACATTTGGTATAGCGGTGGATAGCTGGGGAGTCTCTGGGGAGCTGGGAGTGGGGTAGGGGGTGTCGGGCATCCTGAGCCCAGCTAGTGATAAATGCACACATGCAACCGGTACTTGCTGAAGCACAGTGCCCGAAAGAGGCAGCAAGAAATAAACCAGCGTGTTAATGAATTGGAACAATGGGGGTTGGAAGCTTCCAGAAGGCTGGTGTCTTGACCACTCAGACAGTGTACCGTGAACACTTTGGACTGAAGCAAAATGCAGCAAATAGCACAGGAGAACAAGCTGTGAGATCTGTTACTATAACAACTTGTTCTCTTCTCTTCACTCTTGTCTTTTGTGAGTTCCTTTCCCCAGCTGCAGTCATGGCCGACGGCAACTTTATACAGCCTCGTCCTTAGGTGCCACAGACTTCATCCCACACTGCTCGTCTCCCTGAGCTCTCTCTCTGCCTCTAGGCATCAGAAGGTCCTCTTCCCTACATCTGCAATGCTCCCGGAGTCTACTCGCCTGCTTGACTGACCCTGGTGCACATGGAACTGTCACTTATCCCCAGAGGCCTGCCGTCTCAGGGCACCTCATGTTTGCTTTTCTTAGGATCTGTCATCCATCCCACTGAGAGCCAGTTCCATTTTTTTTTTTCTGAGCCTAATGAGCTTGGTCTCTCTTGAGCCTCAGTTTCTGTGCCTGTAAAAGGGGACAGTAGTAATGCTCATCCACTTATTATTGCATACCACAAAAAGTGGCTGTGTCGATTTGGTTGGATTGAACAGTGCCTATATTAGTACAGTGTGCCTCTGGGGGCAGGGGCTGTTTCCACAGAGCATTGATTAAGGCAGGGAGGCGCATTCTGAGTGTAGGTGACATCATCCCATAGGCAGGGGATCCGTACTGAATAAGGGACAAGAAGGTCAAGCCTACTAGCACGGGGCACTCTCTTTCTTTCTGGTTCCCCTTTGCTGAGATGCGCTCACTAACACCAGCCATGACGTACTGAGGCCGCAGGGACCATATGACAAGGTGAGCCTTCCTTCCCTTAAGGTGATGTGCTCAGACGTGTGTGTGTGTGTGTGTGTGTGTGTGTGTGTGTGTGTGTGTGTGTGCATACAGGTTCATGTATGTGCATGTACATACTGGGTATCTTTCCTTTTTTGTTATCCATCTCTCTCTACCTCTCTCTCTATCTATCTCTATCTATCTATCTATCTATCTATCTATCTATCTCTATTTATCTATCTACCTACCTATCTCTCTCTATCATCTATCTATCTATCTATCTATCTATCTATCTATCTATCTCTATCATCTATCTATCTATCTATCTATCTATCTATATTTATCTATCTACCTATCTCTCTCTATCTATCTATCTATCTATCTATCTATCTATCTATCTATCTATCACCTACCTACCTATCTATCTATAGACAGAATAGCTTGCTGACCCTGAAGCTCATCAGTTTGGCTAAGCTGGCTGCCTGTTGTGATTCAGGGATCTGAGGGTCCCAAATCTCCCAAATGCAGCCATGCCTGACATTCTGTGGTGGCCTCTGGGGATCTGAACTCAGGCCTTCATGTTTGCACAACATGCTTACCGACTGAGCCTTTCCCCTTGCACCTTGCCTGGGTGTTTTATCATAGCAATGAAAACCTGACTAACCTGTTAGCTTAATGAAGATTCTTGGCGCAGCATAAAAAGCTATAACATGTTGGAAATTATTATATGTCTCCCAATTCTACGTAACCAAGAGCAATGCACATCATCATAGCCCTTTAAGGTTACTAGACTCATACAAATAGCGGCAGCTAACGTGTGAATGACTACGTCCATTTTGTTAGGCAGCTTCTGTGCTTTATTTCATTTTGTCCTGTGGAAATCAATGGGGAAAGATGCTGTATCATTCTTGTTTTCCAGAGACTTGGAACATTCCCACAGTTTGCCCAAGGCTATCCTGCTTGGAGACATTCCTGTGAAAAGACAGTGGTAAATCTTACTAGGCAGTGCATCTCATCCCCAGGAGCTCATAAGCACCCTGCAGCCCATCTTCTCTGAACTCCTGTTCTAGACCTTGTATCTAGGAAAAATGAATTGTGCAGAGACAGGCTAAGATTTATATCCCCCCCAGGACTGAGAGTTTACGGGAGTAAACTGTGTCAGCAAGAATTCTGGAGGAATCCTTGCAGCCTGGGAACAGGTTGTAAATCTTCAAGGTCCCACTAGACATTGTTTCCTTGGCAACTTAAGTCACAAGGCTGATTGAAGACTCTTGGCCCAAGTGAGATGCACATGGCATAAATACTGCACTCTGATAAATCCAGAACTGAGAAAAGCCGAGGGAGACTGCCAGACCTCAGCCACCAGCAGCAACGGGCAGCCCCTGGCACAGTCTGTGAGGGTGGCCCCCTCCTGAGCTACACTCCAAGCCAGAGACAAAACAGCTGATCAGATGTCCAAAGGAAGCCAAGTGAGAGTAAAGGGTAGAGAGAATCGGGCTTTGGCCTGACCTGATCTCAGGGCGGCTATGGAAACAGGGAAGAGTAACTGTGGGGCTGTGCAGGATGCTTCTCACTGAGGGGAGTGGGAGGTGACACGGATGTGGAAAAAGACCCCTCTGCAGAAACAAATCGGGGCACAAACTGAATAGGCAATGAAGATGTGCACAGCAAACCGAGAACCAGCCAGCATGCTCACTGTCATACTGTGTGGGCAAAGCCCGAGACCACCTGGGAGGGCAGGAGACCAGCCAAAGTAGTTTCCATGGCGAATGCTCCCAAACAAAGGTTGGGAGTATGGTGTGTCCAGAGAAGACGCATGCTGAGTAGTTTGAGCTGTGGCGGTCTCTACACAATGACTGAAATGAGCTGCCCTCCAGAGCCACCAAAGACAGGAGAAAGCCACCAAATATAGCTGCAGAAACTGGTGGAGGTAAGAGTCTGAGAGAGGCAAGAGAATGCTCCACCTCCGACACCATCTAACTTAAAACAAAGCTATCAAAGGTCTAAGGAATGGTGCCAAGCTGCTCCTAAATGTTCAGGAGGCAGCCTCCCCCCTCCCCACCATGGAAACAGTTTATTTTGCTTTAAATGAAGGACAAGAGGATTGATTCTCTTTCAAACACATTATTGGTAATCTATAAAGTAAATGTCACACACACATCCCACAAGGTAAATCTCCCTCTCCTTCCCCCCCAATCTCTCTCTCACACACACACACGAAAGCACACACCACAAAGACAGGCAGAGAAAGAGGAGAGAGAGAGAGAGAGAGAGAGAGAGAGAGAGAGAGAGAGAGAGAG
>JADRCD010221746.1:8395-39526 GCA_019843815.1 Montemys delectorum | reverse complement strand
AGAGAGAGAGAGAGAGAGAGAGAGAGAGAGAGAGAGAGAGAGAGAGATTTTCTAAGCGTTAGCACATTTATAGATGACACAGTAACACGTCTTCTTACATTCTCAGTCTCCTTTGGAAATTTCAGGCAAGATATAATATCACAAGAATTTTCTCAAAAATTTTGAGTGACTTTGGACACCTAGCTCCTTTTCTTTAGGTCAGTAGAAACAAGAGAAATGTTAGAATAGGGTGACATCATCAAGAAGGGCTCTGAAAGAGAACCTAGATCTCCAGAGAGAAAGCTGGCTTCAGGACCCTTTTGCATATACTCACAGGGCGCACAGACCAGCCTACCTTTGTGATCTGAATCTGATTTATAACTGATCTAGATGTTGAATTCTATTTGTGTCTCCCTCTACATCCATCTAAACCCAAAGCAACAGGCCTTTCGCTCATGCAGAGAAATGCAGATGCACCCTGGACGTCCTGGTCCGTGTCGTCTCTATGCAGCTATAATTTTAGACACAGAGAAGAATTTTCTTGGAGATGAGATGGCTTTGTGAGAGTCTCAGTTGTCTTTCCTTGAACAAGAGAAGGGACTCCAAGCTTTTTCTATAAGATCTAATTCTCCTGTTCCAAAGTGCAAAGGCTGTAGAGGGGCACAGGGAGAAAAGGAGCCTATGTGGTTCATAACCAGAAAGACCTGGATCCAAAGTCAGCCCACACTGCTTTGTAGCTGGTCATCCTGGGGAGTCATCTGGACCCTGGAGAAAAACAGTAGTTTCCTCACAGGGTTTAGATGACGATCAAGTGGCACGTAAAACCTCCAGCATGCCGTAGGCACTCAGGAGATGGCAGCTATTTCTGTTGCTGCTGTGAGATTCAGGCCTGTGATCAGGGTCTGGCTTTTCCTCTCATTTCACCAGATTGCCTGGCTCGGCAAATTCGAGAATACAGACTTTGGGAGCACCGAGTAGTGGATGATGAACACACAGAGCAGACCAGGCTGCCTCAGCTAAAGGCTTCCCCTGGTTCCTGTACTTGTTTTGTTTGCAGGAGCCACACAGATCCTAACAGCTGTGAAACCTAGCCGGCTGGAAGATGCTGAGTCTCTGCCACTTGAGTGTGGCAGAGGGCCTGACCCTGCGGGGAGAGGCCATGAAAGCCACCCCTCTGACAAGATTAAGCAGAAAGGACTCCCACAGGAGACAGACGGCAGGGTCTATTACAGGTGTGTGGGGGAAACCCAACATGTTTTCTGAGGGCCCAACTTCCCACCTATTCAAGTGACAAATATTTACTCAGTACACACCACATGCCAGGTACCTCACTAGGTGCTAAGACACAGAACTCAAAACAGGTTCCTTCCCTCTGGTAGGAGGGGACGGAGAGGCACGTGATGCTACGGTGGTACACACCTTGCATGCTCACAAGAGGTCTGCACAGGGGTCCAGAGACGGACTGACTAATTCATGCCCTTCGTGTCCAGCATTTTCATAGTAAACAGAGTCTACATAGAGGCTACATAGTAAGCATGTGGGTTATCTGAAATCAGGAAGAAAACAAAACATAAAAGGAAAAGTCTCAAGTTGCGGTGGTAGACAAATGATTTGAGAATTATTCATCCGATCCTTTGAGTATCCAAACTCAAGAAGGTCAAGAGAGCGTTGCTAGGAAGAAGTCTTAGGGGTGTCTGAGCATTCTGCTATGGAGAAGGGATGGGGACCCCCACTGCCTTTCTGGGAAAGTGACTCTTAGGCTTGGGCTGCACACCTCCACAATGGTGGCTTAATAATGGGGGTGTAAGCTAGTATATGATCTTTACAGAGCCCTCTGTACTGGCTGGTTTTGTGTGTCAACTTGACACAGGCTAGAGTTATCACAGAGAAGGGGAAATGCCTCCATGAGATCCAGCTGTGGAGCATTTTCTCAATTAGTGATTAAGGGGGTAGGGTCCCTTGTGGGTGGTGCCATCCCTGGGCTGGTTGTCTTGGGTTCTATAAGAGAGCAGGCTGAGCAAGCCAGGGGAAACAAGCCAGTAAGAAACATTCCTCCATGGCCTCTGCATCAGCTCCTGCCTCCTGACCTGCTTGAGTTCCAGTCCTGATTTATTTGATGATGAACAGCAGCGTGGAAGTGTAAGCTGAATAAACCCTTTCCTCCTCAACTTGCTTCTCTGTCATGATGTTTTCTGCAGGAATAGAAACCCTGACTAAGACACCCTTGGTGACATAAATCAGTATTCAAAAATGGCTACTAATCATCAAGTTACGGAGAGGATCAGCATTCAGAAGCAGTCCCTGTTTGAAGGCAGGCATCCAGGAATGCTTTGAGGAGACAGCGCAGAGACCCAGGCCTGGAAAAGCCAATCTTTTCCTAAATATTTGTATCATCCTGTCAGTGCGGCCAGAAAGCAGAGGGAGAAAGAAACACCCCCCTGAGCAGATAGATACATCAGAGGAAGTCATTAAAATTCCCATTTCTACAAATTACTCAATTACTGTGGCCAATAGCACTATGGAAAGAGACCCCGGGGAAGCCATCCTCATCCTGGGCCGATTTCAGAGCAAAGGGTGCCTCCGTACCCCAGCATCTCCTGCACAGGCTTTTCTTCTCAGTGGCTCTTACTCTACCTCCCTTTGAAGGCCAGTCCTTCTAGAGGACTGGTGACCAATGATGGTCAATGATTGGTACTTTAGAGCGAGTTTAGGATGATTTTTAGCTTTTCATGAATTTCCGTTTCAGGTCCCAGCTCCACACAGAGCTCTCTTGGAGGTTTTGCCTTTTTAGAAGCATTAGGCACCAGGCTGATGTGAGACTGGGGGTTGCCCTCACTGGAAGTTTGTCTTCTTTTTAGACTTCAGAGCAACTCAGAAAAATTCTCTGAGACTGCTCTCATGATTGGGATCCATATTTCAATTCTGAACTGTGGATTGTGGGGGGGGGGGGGAGATGAGACTCCCCACTCCCCGTGGGTCCTCCTCAAAACACATCAGCCTAGGAACTGAAAGAGAGCGATTTCCTTGTTAATCTAATCAGTTCTAGTCAAGAAAATTAGAGGATTCTGCTTAGAAAGTGCCCCTCTGGTGCTTCGGTTATCCCCTTGGCTGTCTACAGCCATCAAATTAACTCAAGATTCTAAAGTCACATTTCACTTTGTTTTATATGAATGTCAGCATGGCAGGTTTAAACACAGAGGACCCAAGACTCCCACCACCATCTCAAAATAGCCTGGCAGTTGGGGTGTCTCACCTTTTCCAACAGTGTCCCGGCCCTGGAGGGGACACCAGGAGTGACAGGCTTCAACCACTGCCCCCACCTTTGGGATGGTCTGAACTGCTGTGAGTTGGGTTTGCATTCCCCGAACTAAAAGAAAAATAAGTAATGTGAGGGTTTCTGGGAACGGATGGGGGAATGGGCACATGGTGATTAATTTGCCTGCATCCCCACATCTGAAGTAATTAAAGGATAAGTGCAAAGTAGCGACGACCATATTAAAAACCACAAGAACAACAACACCCTGCTAACTTCATCAGTAAGATTAACTCAAGCCTTCTTCTTCTTTTTTTTCTTAAACCTACTGGATAGGCAACACTTACTAAATTCTTTCCTGTGTGGGAGAGCCATAAGAGAGCAGATGCTGGTGGGAGGGCAGATTGCTACATTCTTTCAGAAAGGAATCTGAAATCTCATTGGAGATGCTTTTAAAAACGAGTATTCTCTATGATTCTACAGTCTCACTTCCAGGAATGTATCCCAACAAAGCAAATGTACACAAAAGCATGTGCAAAGATCATCTTTGTAACGATGCCTATTATAGTTGTAAGTTGTAAGAACCACATGGTCATTACACTCTCCAAGGCGCTACTAAGTAGTCACTGAAATGTGGAGCTACTTTGACTCAGAGACATATTTGCAACATGTTATTAATGGGAAAAGGTGATGAAATTTATATATGCCAATGTGTCCAGTGACTCTACTTTCCAATAAGCAGTATGCATACATAACAAATATAAATTAAAAATGCCAGCCCCGGGGACAGCCTTCTGCTGGATTGTTGTCTAAGCAACAAGAAGGTGGGAACTCAGCCTCCCAGATAAGATTTTTACAGCCCAGGCCAAGCACCTGTTCATTTGTGCGATTGTCCCTGTAGTGCAGTGGTTCTCAACTTATGGGTTGTGACCGCTTGGGGGATTTGAACGACCCTTTCATAGGGGTTGTCTAAGACTATCGGAAAACAAAGATTACAATTCATAACAGTAGCAAAATTACAGTTATGAAGTAGCAATGAAAGTAATTTTATGATTGGGGGTCACCACATCATGAGGGACTGTATAAAAGGGCCGAGGCATTAGGAAGGTTGCGAACCGCTGCTTCCGTGGGACCTGCTTTATTACTGGTCCTCATCCCTAATGCTCTGTGATCACTCAAGGTTGCTGAGAGCTGTTGAAAATGACTTGTTCATTGTGGACTGTGGAACTGGTTTGGGCCAGTGTGCAACAAAGGCGGGCTGTACCACAGTAGTGATTATCTACAGATGGTGCCACTCCCTTCGATCCATTTTGCTCGCCTCTATTTCCCAGCTTTTTCTATAATGATCCTATAATGAATAAGTGTGTTGTGTATGGCTTCAAGAGTAAAATCGAACAGGAAACAACGGCTGCACAGACAGCAATGTTGCCACCTGCTGGCAAATACAGAGAACAGCCACGGCGATTTAAGGTGGACGCCCACAGCAGGAGGTGATGGTGAGGGCTGGGGATGACTGGAGCTCTGCTCTCAGATTTCTGGCTGTTTCTGCCTGGATTTGGGGACTTTTTGAAATGGAAAGCAATCTTAACAGTAGAAGGCTTCCTTTACAATGTTAATTTGAAAAAAGTTCCACCTTCCAGAAGCAAAGTCAGGTTTCCTACCTTAGTCTAAGTGCTAGGGAAAATCATATTCCCTGCCACATGTAACAATGGTTGTCTGTCAGATACTGTAAGGACTGTCACTTCTCTAACCCTCTCTTACAAACGCATTTATTAAGAGCTGGTGAGGCGCAGCCTTGGTTCACTTTGCTCCCCTGGACCCTCATTTGCTCCCCTGGACCCTCAAGATGGAAGGAGAGAATCAACTCCTGAAATTTATCCTCTGACACACACACACACACACACACACACACACACACACACGCGCGAGCGCGCGCGTGTGTGTGCATGCATTCACAC
Source organism: Montemys delectorum (assembly GCA_019843815.1). NCBI lineage: Eukaryota > Metazoa > Chordata > Mammalia > Rodentia > Muridae > Montemys > Montemys delectorum. The sequence continues at coordinate 34,336 of JADRCD010221746.1, read as the reverse complement.
ATAATGTAATTTAAAATATTTTTAAAGATATATTAAGATCTGCATAGGATCCAAAGTCTTAGCATTGCCCACCTGTGCCTTTTCTGTTACTCTGGCCATCCACGCTGCCTTCGCTAACATCTGTTGCCCCAATGGTACAGTGTTCCCTGCACAGTGTAGAGAAATCCATTACCAATGTGTCACCAATTATGATGTGGCAGTTAAGGGAGTCCTTCCCAGGGACCACCACTGACCAAAATTTTTCCATCACTTTATTCATACTTTCTTTAAGAGTTATATTTTATTTGTAAACTTTTTATTTTATGAGCGTGGCTGTTTTACCTGCATGTAAATATGTGCACTGCATGCCTGGTGCCCACAGGGGCCAGACATGGATGCTAGATCTCCTGAGACGGAGTTTCTAGAAGGCTATGAGCCATCTTGTGGGTGCTAGGAGTTGAACCCAGGTCTTTTAGAAGAAATCTCAACCACTAGAGCTGTTTCTAGAGCAAAAGCACCTCCAAATTTTATTTTATTTTTAATTGTATGTTGGGCCTCTGGAGCTGGAGTCACAGGCAGCTGTGAGCAGCCCAATTGGGAGCTAGAAGCTGGACTCAGGTCAACCACAGGAGTAGAATGAGCTCTTCTGAGTCATCCATCCCATGGCTTCTCTGGCCTGACAGATAATCAGCGTCTTCTCCATGGTGTGTTGCCCTCTTGGGTCTTAATCAAATGCCCTTCAATGGCACTTTCCTTATTTCTCTACCCACACTTAAACATATCCTCCTCTCTGTTCCTCAAGGACTTTATGTTCTTTCATTACATCTTCCATTTTAGCTTACATGCCACCGATGAACTGCATGTGTGAACAGACAGGAACACATCCCGGTCACACAGTCACCAGCCCCTCCATGATGTCTGGCATTTGCTGAAGCTGCCTATGGTACCCAGTGCAGATTTCCTGCACGAAAGATAAGGTTTTGTTGCATAGTTCAGATTTGAAGATCAACAGGACTGGCTGCTTGGATACCTGTGAGCCCACGGCAAGCCAGAGTCTATTCTTCCAGTGCTTTTTGTTAGGGGGTTGCTAGAGCTGATAAAAGGAATAAAGCCACAAAGTCCAGCACTCTCCCTGTCTACTGAGTTTCCCACAGAGCCCTAAGTTTCACACAAAGGCAAGCTCAGCACTGACACTGAAAAAGCAGGAGTTATACCAGGTGTCAGGCACTGGCTTCTCCCATGTTCAGGCTGGAAAACAGCATTGAATATTTGGAAATGTCTACAGATGACAACCTGTCTTTCCTCTGTAAACTCCTGCTTGCCTTTCTCTTCAGGAGACCAGGAGCCTGAGCCTCCAAATACTCATCTGTCTTCTCGGTACCATAACCTCAGATCCTTCCATCCCATATCTATCGCCAGGGGAAGAATTTGCTGCAGGATACCTCCCACCTGTTTGCCCCTTACACAACACTAGTCTTACACAACACTAGCCAAATCTATTAATTAATTAGGTGCTCTCCTTCACTAAAAATATGGTTCTCGAGATCCCTGTTTGAAATGAAGGAGGATAATTCCCTATTTTTTTTTTTAAAGTAGAAAGGCTATTTTCTAAAACACACATAAATTTGTATCAGGGCCTTAAGACACCCCCACACACACACAAACACTCATGAACACACAGACATATGCACTTACTCATGCACACATGGAGACATTCACACAACACATCTATACCACGGGGGGGGGGGGAGAATTCTCCACTCCCTTTATTATTTATAAAGGTAAACACAGTTGTAGCAGAATGTATGAGATTCCCTTCCTGCAGAGGATGACCATACATGTCTCCAGACTGTTAGAGCCCACCCAAAGGAGCTGCACTCTTCCAAGTCATCATGGACACAAAATGAAATAGAGGGAACAACAGAGTCACCAAAGGCGTACTTGTGATTCAATCCTGTCTTGAAAAGGGCTACTTTAATATCAAAAAGGACATGTTTTCAGAGTGACTTGAGTAAGTGTAGTTTACAAGTCTTTGTCTGCTTTCATAACTTTCTTACAGGCTTGCACCGGCTCAGAAATGGGATCCCAGGAACCCTTAGCCAAGAATATGGTTCTAGAAATGCAGTAAGGGAGGGCGGAGGAAAGCCCGCAACCAAGTGACTCCAAGTTGTAGACCTTTCAAGAGCTGCCGGTAGCACAAATATTACCTCAATATTTTATCAGATAAACTTAATTGATTTTGCCTTAGTCATTTATTAATTCATTTGTTTGTTTCTCTGTATAGCCCTGGCTGTTCTGGAATTCACTTTGTAGACCAGGCTGGCCTTGAATGCAGAGATTTGCCTGCCTCTGTCTCTTGAGTATTGAGATCAAAGATGTGTGCCACCAAGCCCAGCTATTTGGTTTTATTTTAAACTGAAGGCTGGGATCACTTCCCTGAAGGAAAACATCAGTATTTCTTGCCATGAAATACATGAAACACGTGAAACACATGAAATACTTGAAACACATGAAAATTAAGATCATATTTCTACATTCTTCCTAGTGTTGCTGAAGACCAACCAATCTCTCCCTCTCTCTCTCTCTCTCTCTCTCTCTCTCTCTCTCTCTCTCTCTCTCTCTCTCTCCTCTCCTCTCCTCTCCTCTCTCTGTCTGTGTATGTGCATTTCCCTCCTTTCTTCTATCTATCCTCTATCTGTATCCACATATATCATTATCTATCATCTATCTATCTATCAATCATCTATCTATCTATCTATCTATCAACCTACCTATCCATACATTCCATCTATCTCTCTTTTTAGACTGGCAGGTGTTATAGCCATTGCCCCAAACAAGCTTTTCTCTTTGACAAAATCAGAAGAATTAAAAGTAAATGGAAAATAAATCCCTTCCAAACAAGTTAATACAATATTATCAAGATCTGAAGGCAGGTCCATCTGCAACTATTCCTGACAGTTCACAGCTCAGTTCAGAGCAACACACTCAAAGACATTGTAGTAGCAGAAGCCATAGGGTTAATTCAGCATACTTATTGGTGCCTACTGTATCTGGTACCACACAGAAAATAGAATAAAGTGATGGACTCCATGGTTACTGCTGAAACAGAGTAAGTAAATAGTCACACACACATTTTGATTGTGCTTTGCCTTTTTATGTGCACACACATGAAGTATATGTATGCGCATAAATACATGTGTCTAGCCACACAGACCCACACGTGTATGTACACAGTTGATAAATACCATAAAAGGAAGCACAAAGTGTTAGGGTCACTTACAAGTAGGAGCTTCCTTAGAGAAGGGGGTCAGGAAAGCACAGCGTGCAGCTATCGAAATCAGGCTGAGACCTGAAGAAAGTGTGCGACTCAGTGGGTTCAAAGGTCAAAGGGGAAGTCAGGACTCAGGCAGGGTTACACAGAGCTTTCCAAGCAGAGTTAGCTACAGTGTGCGTGCGTGCATGTGGAAAGGTCTGGCCCCTTTAAGATGCTGAAGGATAGATATTTGGCAACTGAGTCAGAAGAGAGGAAGAGACATACTGCCTCTCTCCACAGATATCCCTTTGCACTGGTTCCTAGAAGTGTTCCCTTAAAGAGAAATTCATCTTTTGTTTATTTTCACACACAGTATCAGTTCAATCCCTTGCTTTCACGCAGAGAGAGTGTTCCATCCCTCCAGCCCAAGACAGCCCTTAAGTAACTGCGGAGAGATCAAGTGGCAGTCCTGTGCGCTGGATCCCTGTACGCACCCCTCTTTGAAGGAAAGGAGACTCGATGATGCCCGTTTCTGTTAGAGAAATTCAAATTACTTTCTCCTCATCTTGTCTGAACTTGGAGCCTTGCTTGCTTAGTTATTAGTTTCCTCTTGTTTCTCCACTTCCAGCTGTCTCTCCCTCCGGACAACGCCCAGGTAACTTTTGTTTGTTCAGGCCTGAGTTCCGCAAGAGCTAAGAAACTGCAAACCTATGCCACCAATAATATTTATTTCTTCTTTTGTGTCTGTTTCTTGTACTCGGACAGCAAACTCCCTTTGCAAGGGTTGGCTTGGGACTCTTTCCAAAAGATTCAGCTTACAAGGAAGGCAACGAAGTTCCAGTTCATACAGGTAGGGAAAAAATACAGTATTTACTATGGAAACCAATCTTGCACTCATTTGGAAGAGACATGGGGACGTCCCATCTCTGTCAGATGCTAGAAACCTGCTCAGGAGTCCTTCAGCTAGGCTCAGATTCCCCTGCAGGAGGCGAGGCTGCAGGATGCCCCATGTGCTGGGGAGGCTCTGCTAGGAACTCAGTCTCCAGAAGTGGGGTGAGTAAAGAAGGTTCCAGAGGATGGGGAGTTCTATGAGTAAAGTAAGCGCCCCTCTGTATATGACGAGTGGGAAGGAAACAGCCATTGGGAACAGGTGTGTCTCTGCCTCCCCATCTCCTTGGAAGAGATAAGAAGCTCATCAGGAATATTTCTAGTGTTTCTTACAGCTCTCCTTGCAAAGGGGGTTAGCTTCCCAATTCCCCTCTAAACGTTTTCTCCTCCCTCCCCCCCACCCCCCACCTTCCTCCTCTGTAGCTGCTATATTGTTTATTATACCTCTGGCAGAGGTGAGCTGGAAGAGCAGAGAAGCTGCTCTGAGCAGTCAGGGCTGAGGTGTCTGAGACAGGCGTTCAAAGAAGCCGAACATGGCGGACAAGTCTGGTCTGACGGCTTTCCATTGCTTTCTTTCTTAGTTTCTGTGGTGCTTTGAATGAGAAATTTCTCCCACGGTCTAGGGCACGGTCTAGGGCATTTGAACACTTGGTCCCTGGTTGGTGGCAATGTTTAGGGCCATTTAGGAGGTGGCTTTGTTAGGGGAAGTATCTCACCGAGGGTGGGGCTTTCAGAGTAAAAATAAAAACCAAAGCTTCTGCTACTTGGAGTTTGTTCTCTCTACTTCATATCTGGGGTTCAAGCCCTGTTAGCTGCTCCAGCCATCATGCCTGACTGCCACCATGCTGTCTCCGCCACCACGGACTTGAACACTCTGGAGCCGTAAAGCAAAATAAATGATTTCTTTCCCCAGTTACCTTTGTCATGCTTCTCTGAAATGTGACTAACGGAGTTCCCTAAAGCCTGCTTGTGCTTCGCCATAAGAAATCACATTCAGAAAAGTTCTTCAGATCTAAGCAGGACAACCCCAAAATGGCAACAAAACACAGCAGATTTTACCTACTGGTAGATGGAAGGTGTCAGCCTCCCGTGGAAGGTGCCTACCACATAACCTGCGCTGTTGGGTGGACAGGCTATGAAGGCAGGGCCCAGGCCTATTCACCTGTTACATTTTCCCTGGCTGACAGAACAACCTATAAATTCAGTGGTCAGCAAATTATGCACGGATTTGGCTCTTGAAAATAACACTGGGAGATATTTAACTTCTTGGGGCCAGAACTAGGGCAATGTCCATGGTCTCTGCCTTTTCTACATGGTCCTGGTTTTCTCCAGTGAATATGATTTACTCAGGTTATTAAAACTTTATGTTGGATTGAGGGAAGAATCACAGAAACTCGACCAAATCTCTTACTCTATACACTCAGACACTCAAGTCCAGAGAAGCTTTGTGTGGAAGTCACTTGGCTTGTGAGGAAGCAAGCACAGGCTACCGCTCTTTCTCCACCAAATAGCCTTCCTTCCTTTCCTTCTTCCTTCCTTCCTTCCTTCCTTCCTTTCACTCCACCCTTGATTTCCTCCCAAAGATACTAACGCCTTCCAAGGCCCTGAGCCTAAAGTGAAAGCAAACCATGCTGTCCAGTGAATTTATCTCCGTATGAGACACGTACGATCATGAGAGACTGCAAAGTACCATTGTCTCAAAGCCACTAAGTAGAGGACCCTGTTGCCATGACGACAGAACACATACCACTCCCCCAAGAGTAGGTGGTTCTGTGTACTGGCCACCAGGAAAGGGGCGGGGCTTCACATTCATCAAGGTGGCACAGTGGCCACCACACAGGGAAGGTGTATGAGCCCATTGGCTTCTCAAGGAACAGGGTGACTTGCAAGGTGTTTACTGTGGCCTTGGCTCCCACCAAACATTTCCCAGTGTGGGAACTTCAAACTCTGTTTCATGAAAAAGTCAACCACCACAGAGACTATTGAAAACAAATCCCCGTGTAACTATCATCCAGCTTTAGTAACTACTGGCTCATGATTCTATTCTTAGCCGATACCGCCCTCCCCACGGGGAATTCTAAAGCAAATCCACAAGTGGATAAGTATGTATCTCGAAGACATAAGGACTCATTTTGAAAAGCATAATCATATAACTATTATCATACCTGAAATTTTGATGACAAATCCTTATTGTACCCACTAATCCTTTTGGTGTTCCAGTATCAATAATTATCTCACACTGTTTCAGACACCATACATTATACTGATACACTGCATCAGTTTATAATACACCAGGGGAGAGATGGTATTATACAAGTTATCACTTTATTAGAGAACAGAGGCATGGGGTTGGGAAGTAGCTTGATGAAGGTGGTTATCAGGGTTAGGGCTATGATTACCAAGACCATGACTGAAGCAATTTAGGGAGGAAAGGGTTTGTCTGGCTCACACTTCATCACCGCTGCTTGTTATTAAAGTACGTTAGGTCTGTAACTCAAACAGGACAGCTCCTGGAGGCAGGAGCTGACACAGAGGACATACAGAGGTACTGCTTACTGACTTGCTCCTCATGGCTTCCTGCTCAACCTGGGGTGGCCCCGCCCACAACAGCCTGGGCCTTCATGCATCACTCGTTAATTAAGAAAATGTCCGGAAGGCCTACCCACAACCTGATCTTATGAAGGCATTTTCTCAGTTGAGGCTTCCTCTTCTCCAGCTTGTGTCAAGCTGACATAAAACCAGCCAGCCCAGTGGCGGAGGTAGGATTTGAACCTCGGACTCTCCACCCCTGCAGTCCACGCCCCTGAGGCTGCAATGTTCTACCATTGGCTAGCATGCTCCCTAGTTCCAAAGCACATGCAAAAGCTATATCTCCTCTAGTTTAAGAGCTAGTAGGTCCCTTTCAAGGTCTGAGAGACTGCAGTACATGCTTAGACCCCAAGAACAGCTATGTTGGTGTCTTCAAATGCATCCACTTCCCCAGACCTTGTCTGGAGCCAGAGTTTTTGAGGTCTGCCTGGAAAGCCTTTTACCCACGACCCTCCTCAACATCACTTGGATCTGTGGGCTCTGGCACACCAACTCCTGGAAGACAAGTCCCTGATCTCCTGTTCAGTGGGTTGAACATCCTAAACCACTAGGAAAACAATCGGTGGCTTTTCAGACAGAGCTCCTGCTTGACACGAATGGTAAACCTGAATTGCAAATCAGAGGCAAGATTGATAAAGGGTTTATTCAGGAAGGTATGGGGATGCAGGGGTACCTCAAGAGAGGCCCAGAACCTTAGGACTCATACTATCCAGCACTGAGAGAGTAAAGCAGGGTACAGTCACCTGACCCACAAAGAAGCTTGCCTCCCCCCAGAGCTGCAGCCAGGGGAATTGAGAACAGGAGGTGCTGTGGCAGAGGAGACTGAGGAAACTTCATCAGCATCGTGCTACACAGTCTGTCGTCTCCTGTTGACCTTCCTGCAGGCTGACTTCTGGAAACTAAAGGCCGAGGGAAGCTGTTCATAGCCTCAGCCAAGGTCAATCACCCAGAGTTCAGAATGTGCTGGAGAAGGTAGATTAAGGGAACTTGTTCTGCATTAGAGGGCACCACCACCCGCCCGACCCTACTGAGCAGCCCATCCCATGGGGACTCACAGCCACCTTTGTGACCATACTGAGCAAAGCTTAGCTAGATAGGCATTTAGTAACACCAACAGTTCCAGTTTCCCACACCAGTCAGGTTCTGCCCTGTCTCTAAGGCTGCCTTGGGTCGTGTAGGCTCAGATTAGGGACAGCAACAACATTCAACTGCTCTTCAATTGTTACTGTTAGTCCTATGAGATCTGCTCCTGCCAGCTGCTTAAATTTGACCAAAGTGGTCCATTCTGCTAGGCCCCTGGAGCACTGAGCTCTTTGCTTTATCCTTTGAAAAGCTAAGCTCAGCCAGGCCTGGTGACATACACCTGCAATGCCCCCATTCAAGAGGATGGCCATGATGTTGAGGCTAGCCTGGGTTATGTAACAAGACTCTGCTTCAAAACAGAACAAAACACATCTCCAGGCTTACTCCTACCTTTGAGACTTTGCATGCACTCTCTCTTCCACGTGTTTTTTTCCATAGTTGTGAACTCTGCAGACAACATCTCAGGCTTCCCAAACTTCCCTCAAACCCAGCTGTTCACCAATGGAACACCCTGGTTTAAGGTCTCCATAGCATTTGTTACCACTCTCAGTTTTGTCTGTCTGTCCTTCCTTGCTACAGAGCATCAGCAACAGTCTCCTCATTTGTGGGGGATGGAAGCTCCTCCTTTCTCTGGCCAGCCCCCCAGCATGGACCATGGTTAGCTGGATGAGCTGAAGGAAGTGTGCTCCTCCCAGCACGTTTCTCCCCAAGCTCTGGCCTCAGTTTCCCCAAACACTTGGGCGAGGCCCTTATCCGAGTGTACCAGCTTCTCTTGTTCATGGCTTTTTGGAACTACAAAGACAGCACAGTCTCTTTGTGGAAAAGTTGGAAATTTACAAATGATACCAATGGAAGATGAAAATAATCTAGAGACAGCAGCTGCCAAATTGCTTTTATGCAAATATTTATCGTGCAAAATTGGAACCATTCTATTTTTATTGATTTGTGACCCACGCTTTTTAATCCAACCAGGTGGCATGAACATTATACGGGCATCATTACCTCTTCCAACATACATTATATCGAGGCTCACTATGGAGGCTCGCTATGGCATGCCACTGCATAGCCAAACAAGGGTGTCAGTAACTAGTCTTTTGTCAAAAGATATTTCATTTTTTTTCCTTTGGCTATTATTGGAAAGATAGAAATCTGCTGGACTTACACATCTTGCCATTATTACATCATCCAGATGGAGTCCTACAAGCGGCTTTGTTCTGCAAATGCAAACAAATGAGAGTTCTTGTAACTGCTGCAAAACGCTCTGTAGAGCAAGAGTGTCGATCGATACTCCAGCACACCAGTGTTTAAGAACGTGCATCCCGTTCTTCCTCTGCAAGTATTGGGTGTGTGTACCTTTTAAAGATCTGTATTCTGTGTTGTAACTTCCTCTTAGCGATGTATCTCTTTTGTTGGAGCACACATTTCTGCAGACCATCTTTCACCTTCGCATTGGTATTGACAGGCAATGCGATGGTGCTTACTGTGGTGTATGGCAGGACCGGGTGATTTTTATCAAGAGGTACAAGGAGAGGCATTGAGCTACAACATGAGCAAGCTTTGCTCTTCCAGTTTCTAGGACTCTCCGGTCCAGTTGATGTTCCTGCTGTGGAAACAGTGCCTTCTGCCTAGTGAGATGCTGATGAACTCAACATCCACTTGCCGTTTGGTGGGGAGCCCTAAGTGGATGTCCGACCAGATTTGGCTCCCCTCCCACTCAGCATCAGCAGAGGAGGTATTAAAAGTACTAATTTGGGCTTACATGATGTTTGCTGCTGCAAGTGCAACTAATTAATGTTTTAACAGCAGAATAACAAGTCCTCAGATTTCCCTTGGCAAAGCAGAACTGAGAGTAAACAGCACGCTGGACCCATCTGAGGCACTGGAAAGACTCAAGCACCAGAGGGAGCTGACCCAGAATCTGTGCTCGGAGTTCAACCCCAGTGACATCATGCGGGAGGGATGCTTGTTCTTGGGTCACCAGTGCGCACACCGCAACCTGTCAGCCCTCAGGAATCCCTTGGGGATGAGACCACTCCTTGTTTGCGGGTGTGGTCCTGGGAGCATCGTCCCTTGACAGATGATGGACACCTATTATCTATCTGGTAGACAGCAAAGACAGAATGGAGGCTGAGATTCCTGGACCCCAGCGTGTGTGTGTGTGTGTGTGTGTGTGTGTGTGCGTGTGTGTGTGTGTGTGTGTGTGTGTGTGTGTGTGCATGTGTGTGTGTGTGTCTATGTGTCTGTGTGTCTGTGTCTGTGTTCTCTGCTAGTCTTCATTGTCACCCTATGGGGTGGAACAAATGGACACACAGGGAAGAAACAGCTGGGGCCACAGCTGGGCAGATACACACAGCTCATAAATCCTGAAATTTAGACTTGGACATAACTCAGACACTCTCACTCCCTGTCTTTCTGCTGTGCTTGCAACACTACAGAAAAAAACACTTAATGACTTCTGAGGGTTTGTGTTCTGGGAAATAACGGGAATCATAACTTAAAATTAACGAATCTCAAATTGTCACCTATATCCCAGCTACTGAAAGGGATTCCGGCTTTTAAGCGGTTCCTATGTATGAGGAAAATGTATAAGCGAGAACGGTTATCTGCAATAGCCAGTTTTCTGTGACGAGCAGGCAGAGGCAGAAGTAAGCAGACCCTGCCATGGTCTTTGGCTTCTGACTGTCACCCATGTGTGAGTGGAGACAAGAGTCAATCATTTAATGGCATTCATTACACATCGACGATGGCTTATGTGCAAATACCCCAGAAGCTGCTCAGTCTCTTACTATTTGGTGTCAGGTGCTATGGAAACAGAGACTGGAAGATCCCCCTCTTCTTTGGAGCTTATTATCAGTGCAGAAGATCTTGAGGCAATCCATCTCTGTATAGTGTGGTGAGGGCAGAAGAGCCCTACACTTGTGTGACAGGTGTCTGAGGAAGCAAGAAAAGAAAGGGCTGGAGGATGGGGAGAGAAACCAAGAACCAAGAAGGCTGAACATATACATACATATACATACGTGTGTATGTGTCTATATGTGTTGGTGTGTGTATACATATATGTAAACATGGTATATATATATATATGTGTGTGTGTGTATATGTGTATATAACATACATACATAAGACCACCCTGTCTCAGAAAATACAATGTATATGTATATAATGTGTATATGATGTATATATAATGTATCTAGGGATCTAGGTATGACCTCAGGCTGAGTTCAACCAAAGGCTTGGCTTCCGCTGAAGCTCTGGCTCCCAGGTGCCTCATTTCCAAAGCACAGTCCACTCTCCCAAAGTAGGAACTGATGCTCCACCCCTTAGATGCAGCCGACATTAAGTGCCCACACTGCTGAGCTGGGCATTCCAATCACTCTGCACTGCCCAGAAATGAAGACTCACTCCTACCTGAACGCCACCAGCATTTCTAGATGTGGCACATCTCAGGAATGAGTATAGTAACAATCTCCCTGGTCCCACAGTCCTGTGTTTCCAAGACCACACTTTTTATCACAGTGATCACATATCCTCCAATGCACCTCCAAATCCCCAAAATAACCCCAGCTCGTGGCTTCCACTAGAGACCACCTAGGAATTCCGAGGAAAGGGACTACAAAGGAATTGCCAAAGGTGGGTGAGGACCAGCTGGAGCATCAGTTCTCAGCCTGTGGGTCTCAAGCCCTCTGGGGGTTGAATGATACCCTTTCACGGGAGTCGCCCAAGACTATCGGAAGACATAGATGGTCACAGGAGGGTTCCTAACGGTAGCAAGATTACAGTTATGAAGTAGCGATGAAAATAATTTTCATGATGTGTCACCACAGCATGAGGAAGCATAGTAAAGGGTCGCAGTGGTAGGAAGTTTGAAAGGCCTGTAGTGTTTTTCTCTCCTACGCCTCGTGTTCCAAGCCATGGCACGAAGAGAGCTCATAAGCAGAAGGCCATGACTGTACAGCCTTTAGGAAGAAGACGGACTGGTGTGAGAAGGAAGTAAGAAGGAGATCCGGTAGCTGAGGGTGGCTGGGCATACTGTAACTCCATCACTTGTGGTACTGAGGCAGAAGGATTTCTGTGAGTCTAAGGCCACTCTAGACGACACAGTGAGCTCCAGGCCATTCGGAGCTACATTAGCCAAACAAAGCCATATCAAACAAAGCACAAGAAAAGATGAAGGACAACCCAGTTGCTCCTCATATTCCATGGCTAAATGGCAGGAGCATGGATGGCCACCTTCCCTCTCATCCCATTCCCAAGCAAGGAGGGGAACAAGCTACTGCCTCTGGCCCTCAGGCATCCTCTGCATCCCACCGGGAAATCTCAGATGCTTTCAAAGGTTTTGCTGGCTAAGGGGGTGCTGTTAGATCCACACCATAGCCAGTTAATAACCTGAGCACTCTTCTAAAACATGCCAAGCCCAACTTTATTAAGCTGGCAGTGGGCAAACATAAAACTTTCATGAGCTATTCATACCTCTCTGGGACTTAACAGAGAGCAGTGTGAAGGGCCTTAGCACTTAGCTGAAAACCTGCCCTGGAAATCAATTTATTCTATATCCTTGCAAGGAGAACAGAGTACCTTGCTATTTACTTTAAATAACAAACCCTCTTAGGGTCGGCAGCCATCTCTTAGTCAAAGAAACCTCTCTGGGTCACTGAGATGGATTAGTAGGTGAAGGCATTTGCCATGCAAGCCTGGGGAACCTCAGTTCAATCCCAGAACCACGGCATGCATGTGCACACAGAAACTAATAATAAATCATTTTTAGAAAGAAAATGTTTTCACTATTGTAGGCAAGGCCTTGCCCTAAAGCCTGCCTTCCTCAGGAGCATCACACATGGAGACTTTAGATGGGCTCTCTGAAGACAGCAGCCTGTATTGTGTGAGAGGGTCTATCGGCATACCCAAGGTCTTGTACATGCTAGGAAGGTTCACCACTGAGTGACCTTTCCCAGCCCTGACCCTCTGTGGAGTTAGGAAACTATCATATGCTGATCAGGCTGCTGTGGTTGACCGTGGTTGGCCACTGACTCCTGACTCTTGCAAAGGACTGGGAATCTCAGAGATTCTGAGTGAGGCTTTCTTTCCTCAGCCTCAGTAACAATAACCCCTGATATTTACTGAGCTCTTAGCATGCTCAGGACTCCACAGCTAAAGACGGTGAAGAGCGGAGATTCAGTCCTGATCTGATCCCAACATGCCATCATGGTTGTCTCTGTGTTGCTCAAGCTGCTCAATACATTCACTGTGGTGGTTTGAATATGCTTGGCCCATGGGAACTGGCACTATTAGGAGATGTGGCCTCGTTGGAGTAGGTGTAGCCTTGTTGGAGAAAGTGTGTCACCGTGGAGGTGGGCTTTGAGGTGTCCTATGTTCAAGCTCTACCCAGTGTGGCACAGTCCCCGTCTGGCTTCTTTTTGGATAAAGATATAGAACTCCTCCAAGATGTGGCTCCTCCAGCATCATGTCTGCCTGCATGCTGCCATGCTTCCTGCCATGATGATAATGGACTAGACCTCTGAAACTGCAAGCCAGCTTTAATTAAATATTTTCCTTTCTAAGAGTTGCCTTGGTCATGGCGCCTCTTCACAGCAATTGAAACCCTAAATAATACAGTCATTCTGAAGGTTTGTTTTGCTTTGCTTTGCTTTCCCGATGAGGCTGAGGGTGAGGTTCCTCTTCCTTCTTTTGATTGCTAGCATAAGGCAGGCGAATCATCAGAGGCTGTCATTTATACTGCTGCTCAGGTTGCTTGCTGTGACTACACTGGATGCAACTGCTGCTTCATGATGCACCTTGTTCACTTATCATTGGCTCTTTCAGACCTCCCATCTTGCAAAGGATTTTCTACTGGTCTTCAGGCTTCCCTTCTATTCCTGCCTCTCCATCAATCATCGGGATGAAACATGGGTTTAGAGGACAAAAAGGAGCCAGCTTTGACTTCAAGGTGAATGACTTTGGGGCAAGTAGTCTGTCATCTGTCTTAGATCCCTTTCCTATCACAGGTGAAGAGCCACATTTAGTATCCTTTGGATATTATGTTTAAGAAAAGAAGTAATATATGAAAGAACCTGCTCAATGCAACAAAGTGAAACTCTCTGTGGTGTTTCTGCTGTAGACAGCTGTATCAGCTTTCCTGTTGGGAGGCTATCGCTTGCAAGGAGGAGAAGGTCCAGGTTTCCTGGCTTGTGTAATTTATAGCTCAGCCCCTAAGAGTGGGATGTCAATCATTGGATATGCCAGTTGTACAGCCTCACGCTAAACCTGGGGGACTTAGTCCCATGGGACTGGAAGCTGCATGGGTGTGGAAGATAATAAGCATGTATTCCAAGAGGGAAGTGACCAGGCAGGAAACTACAGATAAAGATGCATGCCACTGAATCCTGGCTGAAGTTAGTGGGCAGAAATGAGAAAGAGAATCCTGCACAACGAAGAATGGGGACAGTCTCAACCAGAGACATCGGAGGAGACTCCAACACGAGAGGGGCCAGAGAGGTCAGAGACACAAAGAGGGAATGATCTACAGTATGAGCAGTCAGCCATGAATAGGCAGTGGCTTGGTGGAAGGGAGGGTTAAAGTTGGAGGCAGATACATGCTATTGAATTTGGCCCCACTGTCAACTTTCCTTTGCGTATGTGATCTCACATGATGCTCAGCCCTGTGCTAAGCCCAAGCCAGAGTCAGCAGCGTGTAGTGGAAGAGACACAGATCTACAGATGTGTGCTATGTCCACATCTAATCCTCAGAGTAACTCTGAGAGTCAGGTGAGCACGATCGCTACTTAATAAGCAGGTCAACTGAGGTTCCAAGTGACCAGTGGCCACTTAAGTGCTTCTTGCTGCTAGAGACTCCCTTATATTTTTAAATAAGTGAGATAGTGCGAGTTTTGTCATTCTGAAAAGAAACAAGCCTCAGAAATAATGAAACACCCATACATAATTGTCCCAGTCCCTTCTCCCGAGTATCCAAGGATCCCTTAGGACAGGATGCTCACAGCTAAGGCTCGGCTGAAGTCAAAGCAGGCCCAGTTCTCAAAGCCTGTCTCCCTCCCACCTTTCAGGTACCCCCTCCATGAAGAGGATGGGCACACGGAAGCAGAGGACATGGACCACCAGCCCTCCCTGTGCCTGAGAGGCTAATTGTCACACAGTAAAGTCTTGGGCTTCTTGCCTCCATGACATTGGCCACAGTATTGAGAAACAGTATTCAGATCGCATCCTTACGCGCCCTACTGAGCTCAAGCTTGCTGATGTGGTGATTAAGGTTCTGTCATCCACGCTATTACAAATGCCTGTTCCACATGGAGTTCTGTGGGAAACACACAGGAACTTAAGAAGTGCTTAACACTCTCTGGGTGAAGAGAGAGCAGATTCTATTACACAGTGAGGTGGGGATGAGTGAGCCCTTTGGTTTGAAAGTCTGGTTGTGTTCCCAGTTTATTGCAGTGCTGAAACTACCAAGACATGAGATCAACCTAAGTGGTCCATCAGCAGAGGAGTGGAAAAGGAAAATGGGTGGAATTTTCACCTTGATGGGTGAAAAACCATCTAGCCATGAAAAGATAAAATCCTGCCCATCAACCTCAGTAACATGCAACTAGAGGATAGTAGGTTAAAAGAATAAGGTGGGCACAGAAAGACAAACACTGTGCATTCTCACTGATATCTGGAAGCTAAAAATGTACTTGTATTATATATTATGATATATACAAATATATACATATATTTATATATAATATGTGCTTATATTATACATTATAATGATGTATGCAAATATATAATACAACATATTTATATATAACATATAATTATATAATAAATTATATTTGTTAAAATATAGTATATATCTATATATGTATATTTATATGTGTTAAGTGTATATATGTGTGTATGTATATGTGTGTATACATATATACATATATGCATATATACACTATATATATACACACACACACACACATATATATATATATATATATATACACACATATACATTTAAAGGTAGAGAATAGTGATAAAGAGAACCCATGAAGGGTTTGGGGTAGAGAGGTACAGAGAGGGTGATACAGGTCTGGGGTGATAGAAATTGCCCCATCCCATCACCATACACAGTATGAAGCTATTGAAATATTGCTCTGCACTTCACAAATAGACAGATTTACTATTAGAATTAGGAGGAAATACATTTTTAAATCAACCGATCCAAGTCATGCACGGCTCTGGAGTTGTCTTCTTGGTGGCCTAAGCCCCTGACATGACTGATGGCTTTGATCAGCCCTGCCAAGAAAAACCAAGACATCTTGAGCTTGCATTCCAGAGGCACCTTCACAAGGTTTTGGAACCACAACTATTATTCACAGACTCTAAGAAGAAAAGCCAAACATTATATTCATGTTTGAAGTTTAATCCATGTGATTTAATGCCACGCTTGCATGCTTGTAAGCCCGGGTCATAGTCAATCAAATGGGAGGCCATTGTGCGTTCCCCCAGCAGGCTAGCAGGACACTGGCTCTGGATGTTCCTTTACCAGACATTAGCTGAGGAAAACCACTACCATACAGAAGCTACATCTTTCTGGCTGCTGTGTGACATGCAGTCCACACAGAACCCAGCGAACGGCCCTGGGCACCTACTTGGCTGGTAGGAGGAGAAACCATAAAGGCAGTGGGAAGAGCCACAGGGGGAGAATCCAGTCAACTGGTAGCCATGAGCAACAGATCAGCAAGTGACTATCCAGTCAATGTGTGGCCATGTGCAACAGACTAGTAACTGACCACAGATTTAAATTAATGTGACAGGTAAAAGTTTGTTGAGAGATTAATAAGCACAAGCAAATCTCTTATCAGGTGAATGCATGCGTACGTGCGCACGCGCGTTTGTGTGTGTGTGTGTGTGTGTGTGTGTGTGTGTGTGTGTGTGTGGTGGAGGCTGACTCCTAGAGTCTCACACACATAAAAGACAATTTCTCTACCATCAAGCAACATCCCCATTAGCCCTCAGTTACCTTTCACCACACATCACTAAGCCTGAGATGGACTTACTGGGCAATCAGAAGAGAGACTGTTGGTTTTCCAAGGTCAGATGAGCACAGGGACCTAACACCAGCTAAGGAAAAAGGGAGTCCTACATAAAGGGGGTGGTGACTCTAGATGGGTACCCTAACACAACCTGGGTGCTCATGACATCACCACACAGAGAGAAAGGGCCCAAGTAGGAAACAGACCAAAGCATACTTAAGGCTGTTGAAGTTCTCTGCGGTTGGGCGCAGATCTGTTAACTCTCTCATTAATTAGTCAGTCCCACCAATTTGAGACTCATGAAGGAAAGTCATGCTGCATTCTTAGGAAATTGATAGGGATTGCCAAATCTCAGTCTTACACACACGGGGAAACAACACTTTTTAGTTTCCCTTTTCCTCCTATAGTGTCTATGGGAAATTCCCTAATCTCTTCTCAGAACTCTACTTGATACTGGGTGAAAGCTCTGTCTCCATGACATCCTCACCCTGGGGAATGCTGGGATATGTCTGCCAAATATTTTTTCAAGCAGATTTGTCGGGCTATAATTTACATACCATCAGGCTCACTTACTTAAAATATGATTCATTGTTTTTTCACATAATCTAATTTTAGAACGTTTTTGCCATCCCAAGCAAATCCCTACATTAGTGGTCATCCCTAGTTTTGCCATGGCCTGCCCCCTATGTCTCCTTGGTAACCACTGTCTCTGGATTGGCCCATTCCTGGCATTCTATAGGCATTCTATAGAATCCTATGATATTGGCTTTTTGTGGTTGGTTTCTTTCACTGAGCATGACTTTGGGGTCATGTTAGAAGAGGTGTCATTAGGGCTGGTGAGATAGCTCAGCAGGTAAGAACCGCTCAGTGGGTAAGAGCACCAACTACTCTTCTGAAGGTCCTGAGTTCAAATCCCAGCAACCACATGGTGGCTCATAACCACCTGTAATGAGATCTGATGCCCTCTTCTGGTGTGTCTGAAGACAGCTACAGTGTACTTATTTATAATAATAACTAACTTTTAAAAAAAAAAGAAGAAGAAGAGGTGTCATTAAATCCCCATTTTGTTTTGCTATTAGATATATTTCAATTATTCAAGCAGACGACATTTTGTGGATTTTGTTACTGGTCAAAGGAAATCTCAGTTGTTTGTACTTTTTTTCTGGCCATTGGTGATGTTGCTATGGACACTAGTGAGCAGGCTTTTTGTGCGACCGTGTCTTTCTCTTTGGTATATAAGACAAGGCTAGAACTTAGTGGTTAGCATTTTGAGGGGAGGTCTGAGCTGTCTTCTATAGTTGTGAGCCATCTCTCCTCCACATTGAATTGTGTGAAGGCCTCTTTCTTCAATACTTGTTCCTCTGCCAACTCATACATCCATCCTCAAACCTGTGAAGTGTGGATCTGACTTGCATACTCACAATGACTATGAATAGTGAGAATTTTCCCAGTTACCTGTGTTGATTATCTGTGTGTCCTACTCTGAGGCCCCTTTCCCATTTAAAACTGGGTGAACTTTCTGTTGTGTGGTTAGTTATGAGTCCTTTTATATTCCAGAAACAAGTCATAAATCCATATGCATGATTTCCAAATATTGACTCGTGTTTAAGAGTTGAATTTTCACTTTTTTGGCCCTAAGACATGGTTTTAAAATTTGAGGATGCTAATGATCTTTAAAGCACAACTTGGTCCACATCTCACAGAGAGGAGGAACATAGAAGACATTACATTTGCTCCAAAAGCCTCAAGCCAAGTGTCCAAGACAGAATGTGGTGAGTATGGACACAGCATTATTAGCTTTCAGAAGGATGGAGACGTTAAGCCTACATGGATGAATCTTGAAGTCATTGTGCTAAGTGAAACAAGAAGAAAGGACACATACCAC
The DNA here is from genome assembly GCA_019843815.1 of Montemys delectorum. Taxonomy (NCBI): domain Eukaryota; kingdom Metazoa; phylum Chordata; class Mammalia; order Rodentia; family Muridae; genus Montemys; species Montemys delectorum. The sequence goes on along the minus strand of JADRCD010221746.1, from coordinate 15,645 downwards.
AGCCACCTGATTACAGCTGGGTACCCAGCCCACTCAGACTCCGGGAGAGGAGCAGTGGGTTCCTGGGAGCCAGAGGGAGAGGGCACAAGGAGTTACTGTCTAACAGGTTAAGAATTTCAGTTTGAGGTGAACATAGACAGATTATAAGGGTGTGGCTTTGCACAACAGTGTGTGAATGTAACTAAGGTCCCAGTGCCATACTCTCAAAAACTGATTTAAAAAAAAAAAGCATAAACAAAAAGACAAGGGACTGTTAGAGCCTGTCCTTGGGTTTGGTTTACCAATTTGCCGCTTCCCATCAACTTCTGGGCGAATAAATATGATGAGCAGAATGCTAAATTGTAAAATGTTTGAACGATAAGAACATAGCAGCTGGGGGCAGGGGGAAGGCAATGTGTGAGCATGCATTCCTTCCATGACCACTACTAATGTCCGGGGCCTGTCTAGGCAAGATGCTGTGCTTGGCGCTGGGGACTTAGGGACCCTGCATCCTGGAGGAATTTCAAGATGTGGTCATTTCCATCCCAGGAGGAGGAGTCAACCCAACCTGGCTGGGTCCTGTTTGAATGGAGCTCTGAACCAGCAATGCAGTCACTCTGACCAGCTCTGTCGATGCTCCAGACCTGAACACTTCACCTCTCCACAACACAGCAGCCTGTCTCTCAGCTCTGAAAACCTGTGACCTCTTATTCCTTTGTTAAATACAGAGGGAGTGATGATGCACTTTAAGACCCAGACTCTCATTTTTCTCAATGAATCCATGCATAGGATGACTTACAACTATCTCCCACCTCCCCTTCCCCCACCCCAGGGCTGCAGGTAAAAGATTGCCATGGCTTAATGGTTACAAGTCTATTCACACTGTGAAATCATTATAAAGCTAAGCCATCCTGCTGAGAGCAAAGAAGAAATACCATGTATGTCTTAAGGAAAAAAAATTATCTACCAAACCAAGGCTCGGGAGACTGTGCACACATCTGGCACATGAGATACCAGGATAAGGACAAATGCTAACGGTGGGGTTGGCTAGACTGACCTAGGCCAAAAGGAACTTCAAGAGTGTAGGAGTGGGCTGCGGTGAAGGGGGCATCTCCATCACCTCCCTCAGGGATCAAGGGACATCAGGGAAGAGGGAGAGAAAGAACGCAAGATCAGGAGGATGAGAGGAGTGTGAAACACTATATTCTAGATGTAACATGGCCACTGACCCCACAAACTCACCCCAGCAGCTGTCTGCATAAGACTTGTGCAAGGTCGGGGCTGTCAGCATTCCCCCACGGCCCAGAGCTATTGGCAGCCAGTGGTTGCTGGGGTCAATGGTAGGGGTCAGGGGGTGGGGGCTGTCCTTCAGTGGTGTAGTCACTGGGAAGTTGGTTTTGCTCAAGTAACTCATCCCACAGTCTGGTCATGCAAGCCACCCTAATTAAAGAGTGGATCACACATACAAAGGTCAAGAATGAGAATAGAATGGGAGACGACTTGTTAGGAGGAAAGGGTTCAACTGGGACAGGAGGAGGCTAATGAGGTAAGGGGGTGTGGTCAAAGTATGTTGTATACACGACACATAACATTGTGAACACACACACGAGAGAGAGAGAGAGAGAGAGAGAGAGAGAGAGAGAGAGAGAGAGAGAGATCCAGAGAGATCCATCTTCTTTGAATACCCCTAAGCGCGACTCTCTCAAGAGCCTGCACCCACATCTTGATTGGGTATTCTACCCTTTTCCTCTATGCCTTTCTGTCTAAATACATAATAACAAACAGGGTGGCAGGAGCTCTGTTTATAGTTCAGTCGGTAGCTCAAAATGGATAGTAAGCACCTACTAGGAGCCAGGCTCCATTCGGGCTCTGGGAACACAACACTCTAAAGATGTTATACATCTATCTCTAGAAGTTAAAAATACAAGAATAAAACTTTCTTTCCCAAGGACGTTGGTGTCTGCTACATGGAGTGTGGGAATTGTATGGGAAAGATATGATGTCACAGAAGACACACAAGGTACTGTTAAAGGATTGTGGGATGGTGTGAAGGAACCAAGGAAGGTGTGCTTGAGGGACTCAGGGTGCATAGAAGTCATTAGAGGCCAAAGAAAGGGCTGACTCTCCTGAGAACAGCAAACACAGGAGACAGCTTGATTACCCAAGTAAGCCTGGGAGAAACAGCTAGGGTACTGCCCTACCACTTGTATTCTTTTCAGACTCAATTTTCCCATCTGTAGGATGGGGTGGCAGTTGTAACTCCTTAAAAGGGATACAACGAGGTGAACATACACAGAGTGCTTGATAAACACCGCTATTATGAAAGGCAAGCGGCACAATAAGAACAACAACCCAGGAACGCATTGGTTTTCGTCAGCTTTCAGTCTAACTACGAAATATTCATGTCCAATGAAATGATAATGTCTTAGACATATAATTTGCTGAAGTAGTCTCTTTGATACAATCATATAAGGATTATATCCGGCTGTAATAGCCAGAATAGTAAGTTAAACATAATAAAATGCATTTCTTTCATCTATGAATGTGAACAAACAGACAACCAAGAGCCAACCGCTCAAGTGCTGGTCCAGGAAGCTTGAAGCTCTCCACTTCTCCTTCAGTTGTGGACTCTCACACCCATGGCATTCTTTTCCTTCTCCATACTTCCCGATAGCACAAACAAGGAGCTCGCTGGCAGTATGGGGGCCCTGAAGGGAAGGAGTGGCTGTAGTAGTTAAGGAAAGGGGAGAGCCAATCAGCAAAATGAGAGACTCTAACTGAACCATCAGCTCCAGAATAACTCCGAGTGAAGACAGTGCTCCTTTCAGAAGTGCCCCTTTCTGCAAGTGTGATGGTGTGTATAGGCTCGGCCCAGGGAGCAGCACTATTAGAAAGTGTGGTCCTTTTGAAGTAGGTGTGTCACTGTGGGTGTGGGCTTTAAGACCCTCATCCTAGCTGCCTGGAAACCAGTATTCTGCTAGCAGCCTTCAGATGGAGATGTAGAACTCTCAGCTCCTCCTGCACCATGCCTGCCTGGATGCTGCCATGTTCCCACCTTGATGATAATGGACTGAACCTCTGAACCTGTAAGCCAGCCCCAATTAAATGTTGTTCTTATAAGAGATGCCTTGGTCGTGGTGTCTGTTTACAGCAGTAAAACCTTAACTAAGACACCAAGAAACTCGTACATCCCATCTCTCTCCTTTCAGTACGGCTTCCAGGTGGCTCCATATAAAACCATTCTGAAGGCTTCATTGGCACTATTTTGTCTCTTCATTTGTAGTATTTTGTCTCTCTTCTCCTTTCCTAGGATCCAGATGTTTAATTTCTAGAACTTAGTACCATTGTTATAAACCTGTTCCTTAGCATTGACATTACACATTTTAGAAGTCATTTTGTGTTGTTCTTGAGGAGGAGTGGGGGGAAGTTAGTTTTGTCACTCCCAGCCATACCAGTGCCTTGAATCACATCTGGCCCACCTACCCCAAAGCAAGCTCATCAGAACCAGCCATTGTCCAAAGCTCTGCGAAACACACGGCTTTTACTGGGGCTAATCTGGTATTCAAGACCATAGAGAAAAATCACCGTCATTGTGGAAGAAACACTGCCTGACTCAGCTGTGCAGCCCCCGCAGTGCCACAGTGCCACAGTGCCTCCAGGAGACACCCTGCCTCAAAGCTGGAACAGCCTGTCACCCTGACACAGAGCCTGTGGCTAGACAGGGCTGCCTAGTGTTTTCCACTCATCGGGAATGAAAGGACATTCTCCTAACTCTCCATCACGGAGACTCCCAGTCAGCCTGTGCATGGCCCCTTGGGATGGGAAAACAGCTGCTTCTACAAAGACAGTTGATCCTACAATAACTATGTCACAAGGTACAGTATGGAGAAAGCTCCAGGGGACCCAGGGCCCCTCTCCAGTTGTATTTAAAGGACAGTCAACTTGTAGTCTTCTCTTTACAAGGACACAGTTTCCTTTTCTACCACTGTTTCAAGTTTTGATAACAATGGAGCGAGCAGCAAATAATCACAAACCTTGAAAAACGCCTGAAAGTTCTTGGGGGAAATTCCTCCTTCCTTTTGCACATAGGGAGGACTCCTGTGCTTGCTGATACACTCACTTGACTTCTTTTGATAAATATTAAGCTCCTGACATGTGCCAGGCACAATCAGGTGCAGCTCTGGCTGTCTTCTTCCTCCACGATATGGTCTTGGGCTGCTTAGGAGTCTTGCCAAGTAGCTCTTCTGAAGCAGGTGTCAGTGTTCAACTGTGTCCCCCTTTTGGTTTGTACCCTCCCCCCATCTCTCCAAAACCCCTGTCCCCACTGTAGGTTCCTGTACGGCCCAGTGAAGACTCGGGGCTTGCCAGTCCTGCAGCCCACATCAGTTCTGAAGGACATTGCTGTTCCATAACTGTAGGTCAACATTCATTGCTTTGCCTCTGGTGGCTTTGCTCCTGCTCAATGGTCCACAGATCCACCATCCGACTCTTATCCACCCACTGCACCTGCTCTGTCCTATCTTCTTACTGCAGCTCTCTCTTCGCCTGCCTGAGCGAAATCTCAGCAGAGATCAAGCACGTTTCCCCTCCACCTCTCTGCTTGGGTGCTCCAGAGCTCTGGGGCTAAACAAGAGCAGCTGCAGGAGTCACTCAGCCAAAGGGACACAGCCAGAACGGCCATTGGTTAGAAGCACCAACCAGGAATGCTGTCCGTCCCCTTGTTATTCTGGAACATGTAGAGTCATCATCGGGGTGCTCAAACACTGCCACGAAGTAGAAGCAATGGCAAGGACCAGACAATCCTCTCCAGGGCTTAGAAACGATGAAAACCAGTAACTGGGACTCTGCATGAACAGAATCCAAAACAAGGCCACCAGAGGGTGAGGGTGTCAGGTGCCAAGCCCAAGGAGCTGTCCCAGCGGCAGCGATTATGCAAATCACTGGCCTCACAAGCTTTGATGGTAATGTACTCATTTCTCCAACTTCCTGCACACTAAGTGCAGGCATAGCTTAATGACAGTGACAGGATTAGAAGGCAATTGGGGGCTGAGGGTAGAGATTTTTGCCTCATTATAACAACTCTCTACAGAAATGTTGGTGTGTCAAAAAGCAGTAGTCCCTGGGCTCCAGTTGAAAGGGATAGTCATCAAAGGTTTCAAAGGTATAAGTACTAATAGTGTTCTTAAGCCATGCATGTTGAATCTGTTCAATGTGTGGGACCCACAATAACCGAGCCCACTGCAAGAGAATAAGTCAAAAACAGAATGAATTCAAACCCTAAGGTGACTCTGCCGATTTCTTCCTACCCCTGCTACTCTGTATCACAGGCACCCCACCCTTCCTTCTATGGCCTCCTGATGTGATACAGTATCCTGAAGAAAGAGTCAGACCAAAGCCGTGGGTACTCCATACTCTTCCCATCACCCACATCCGAGCTGCCCTAGGAAAACCCAGGGGTAATGTTAAACCAGGAACAAGACAGACAACTGCCACACAACATTTACTTAGTTCTGGGGTTTTAAAGAGTTAAAAAAAAAAAAAAGTGTATGCATGTGGAGCTATGTGTACATGAGTGTAGATACCTGCAGAAACCAGACCAGAGCATTAGATTCCCCTAGTCTTTTTGTTGTTACAGCTACAAATAACAACAACAACAAAAAAAATGTAGCTAAGGGTCTATGGCATGCATAGGAGACTGTAAATAGGAATCTCTCTTCTTTACAAAACATGAAATTTCAAATGGACTGTTTCAGAAATGCTGGGGACCTAGGGGGTGGTCAATGATGGTAAGATGTAGGTGGGGAAGCATCACCAATTCTTTTTTGTCCCACACCTCACTATTATGGAATGACCTCACCATTATGGAATGCCCTCACCATTATGGAATGATGGCAGCAGCCCCAAGCACTGTATGTAAGCCCCACTACACTCAAACAGGAAGCAGTATAGACTGACAGTCCTCCCTCTGTTTCCTCTCACGGAAGGATAAAAATCTTCCAGCATCCCTCAGCGAACTTCTCCTCCCATTTTAGGAACATTCCGGCACTTGTGTCCACCCCTAGGGCTAGAGCAAGGCTTATCCTCTAGGAGTTTAAGAGATGCCTCGCTTCATTAGCAAAGGCAGAAAGAGTTGGACTTGGTAAAATGGCCACCTACCTTGGAAGTACCATCTACAGAGACAGTAAGAGACGGGACCTCGGGGAGGTGACAACCCACCAACGCTGCGTTGTGCCTGGACACGGCTCACTGCCTGCAGTAGGTCTTCCTGCTGGGACACAGGCACACTGTCTACAGTGCTCCTCCTCTCTCTTTTCCACACATGTCTGTACTTTTCCCCTATGCTAAGCCTACTGAGGCTGATAACCACATATGACCAGGGACTGTTCAGCTCTGCTCCCTCACACCCACCAGTGAGGTCAGACACCCAGCCAGGCTAGTCCCAAACTAGCCTCGTAGAAAACAGACAGTCCCTGCACAACTGTGCCCAGGGCCTGAAGAGTTCTGCAGGGTCAGTGGGGGAGCAAGCGCCCATGGTAACTACACCCCAGGAGCAGGAGTGTGAAACTACTGAAGAAGGTGGAGCCTGACAAAAAGGAAGTTGCTTTCTGTAAGGCTGGAAGGGCCAGGCCTTTGCCTCTACCTCTGCAGGACAGGCTGAAGGCAGCATTTCAGGGAACTGGCTCCTGACAATGGCAATGAGACCCAGCCTGGGATGTGAGAACCTGTAAGCAGACTCTGTTAACCTGGATGTCTCAACAGCGGGTCTCCGTTTTCCTTAACTGTGAAATGAAAGTGACACTGAGGCGTCTCTCACAGCATTTGAGAAACAAGACAGACTGTGTCTACTGAGGTATTAGGAAAATGTTTGCTCAGTGAGCACCCCGGCATGCTTGCCAGGGCAGTGTCAATTCTAGCAGCAGGCAGAAAACTAGGCAGCCACTTGTCACAACCAGCATATTAAAGAGTTAAAGCTGCCAACCAGAAAATCACCTCCCTGGCACTTTGCTTCAAAGCTGGAGAATCTGGCTACCTTCCTCCGCTTCGCCAACAATAAATCGCCTCCAAAGCACACATGCATAATAGGGATACAGTTTGATACAAGGTACTATCTTGTTTTATTTTCTGTATATTTTTCTTGTTAAATCTTCGAAAGAATCCAAAGGATGTCCATAATATGTATCCATTTATTAAATGTAAATGGGAAAAAAACATCCTCACCCCAAGATCCCAGAGAAAGAGAGAGAGAGAGAGAGAGAGAGAGAGAGAGAGAG
>JADRCD010221745.1:53732-65936 GCA_019843815.1 Montemys delectorum | reverse complement strand
AAGGTCCGGGATTGTGATTCCACCAGAGGTTCCTTTATTGTTGAGAATAGTTTTGGCTATCCTGGGTCTTTTGCTATTCCAGATGAATTTGCAAATTGCTCTTTCTAAGTCTGTGAAGAATTGAGTTGGAATTTTGATGGGGTCTTATGTTGAGAATTCTCTGTTGAACTCTGTACCCCACTTTTTAATTGAGTAGCTTTCCTTTACACAAATGATAAATGGTCCAAGAAAGAAAGTATAAGAAAAATCACCTATTACAATAGCCACAAATAATATAAAATATCTTGTTGTAACTCTAACCAAGGAAATAAAAGATCTGGCTGATAATAACTTCAAGTCCCTGAAGGAATAAACTGAAGGAGGTATCAGAAAATGAGAAGATTGCCCATGTTCATTGATAGGTAGGATTAACATAGTGAAAATGGCCATCTTACCAAAAGCTATCTATAGATTAAATGCAATCTCTATCAAAATTCTAACACAATTTGTATAGATTTCAAAAGAGCAATTATTGTGGGAAATATTTAAAAACAAACTGGCATGTTCCTGCACTGGTGCCTCCAATTCTCTGCCCAGTGGCCTGGCTGGCTATGCACTGGCAGGTAATGGCTGACCTGTTTTTATCTTGTGGAGACTCTGACTCAGAACTCTACAATCTCTCCACTGAAATTGCTAGGTTCCCACTGGAGGGTCATTACCACGCCAACCCAGTGCTTCAAATCCCCCACGTGATGCACATCTGGCAAGCCCACCACGCTTTGCCACCCTACCTTTCTCTCTTGAACCCAGACAAGCTGCTGCATGAAGGGAAATGCAACACAAACTTAGTTCAGAAACAATCGTAACTCAATCTCTGGACACAACAACTAAAACCTAATCTTGTAAACCTTATTAAAATCTGATTCCTCTGGTGGGGAGTCCTTGCAGATCCACCATGATACCAGGAAACTCTCGCAGCTACATCTTACTCATATGCTGTCCCTTTCCAAAAGGACCTAATTCCTGCTTCTTCTCTTCCTTTGTCCAACTCGGAAGTCCTGCCTATTTGCCCAGTGATTGGCTCCTTTATTTATTAGGGGATTGATTCACAAGAAATCACCTGAGTATGACTCACTCCTAGTCCACAACCCCTCCCAGGAGAGTGAAATTAGCATACAAACAGCACCAGTCCCACCCACAGCAAACAATTCTTAAACTTCTTGAGGGAAAACAAAAACCCAGGATAGCCAAAACAATCCTGAACAGTAACAGAATGTCAGGACCCTGATATCCTGGACCTCAAGCTCTACTACAGAGCAATAGTAACAAAAACTGTTTGGTATTGGTACAGAAACAGACATGTTTATCAATAGAATCAAATCGAAGAACCATAAACAAACCCAAACACCTGTGGGCATTTGATTTTTGATAAAGAAGCCAAAACCATGCAATGGAAAAATGAAAGCATCTTCAATGAATGTTGCTGGACTAACTGTCTACATGTAGAAGATTGAAAATAGATCCATGTTTATCAACCTTAATAAAACTCAAGTCCAAATGGATCAAGGACCTCAATATAAAACCGGATACACTAAATCTCATTGAAGAGAAAGTGGAAAATACCCTTGAACAAATTGGTATAGAAGACAATTTCCTGAACAAAACACCAATGGATCAGGCTCTAAAATCAACAATTGATAAATGAATACCTCATGAAACTGCAAAGCTTTTGTAAGTCAAAGGACACTGTCAATAGGACAAATCAGCAGCCAACACATTGGCAAAGGATCTTAACTAACCCTACGGGCTTAAATCCAAAATTTCTGAAGAATTCAAGAAGTTTGACCATCAAAATAACCCAATTTAAAGATGGAGTGCAGAGCTATTTGTTTTATCTTAAATGTCCTTGTCTGTTCCTCTAATACAGACCCTCTTGCCTACAACTTCAGACTTTCAAACTTTTGTTAATAGATATTGAGATTTATTCACTTCCACTTTATTCATCCTAATTTTTGTCTATGATGTAATTCCTCAATTGTAAATGTAATTTCTCAATTATAATTGCAAATTTGATAGTGTCAATGTTGCTTAACACTTTCTGAAATTTGAGGGGAAACCCAATACTGTAGACTGGTACAAAGTTAATGTTTTTTACTCTTTTGTTTTGGTTTTGTTTTGTTTTAAATCATGGCCTGTGCCATAGCCTTCACGTTCATGTGAATGAGTACAGGCTTTTTCAGAAGCCAACATTCGGGCCTTCGACACTTGAACATGACTTCTTCCTCATCTTCCAATAATTGTTTCCCTTACCATGCTCAAAAAGGACCTTCATTTATCCCTGCTGCCTTTCTCTGTTCTTAAAATAATGAAAGACTTTACTTTCTACACTTTCATTTAACCCCAGAGAAAACTTCTTTTATAGCCACTCCATTTTGGATAGATAATTATCACATATCTCTCTATGCGTAGTAGGAATCTATGATCTTGCAGAAAGTTTTGTTATATTTTCATATGCTTAGTAAAGAGCATCTATGATAGTATATTTTTTCAAAAGTTTTTAATGTACTATAAATTATAGCACATAAGAAATAATATGTTCATTGGATTATCAGAGTTGTCACTATAATTCCTAAATTCTTTTATAGGCATATTCAAGTTTATAATAGCAGAGAACAAATATTGTTCTACTTCCTCAAAATGTGTTTTGTTTCATTCCATTGTTTTGAGCTTTATCTATCTATTGAAAGTATTCTTGAAGCTTTGCACAGTGGTAGTATCATAGCCAGGTTTATCTAAGGCATGATTATTGCTAATTGAAAGTATTCTTGATCATGTACTTCTATGAGTTATGTTTTATATGTTTACTTTGGTTTTTGAGCAGTGTAATTCATTCACACTGTGTTCTTGAGACTGATTTTTTAAAATTAAAAAAAAAAAAGACAAACTTTCCTAGAGTTTTTAAGAAAATAATTAGTTGTACTAGAACTAAATAAAAGTTAACTTTTTTTTAAAGAGTTAAAATATTTTTGGGAGGTCTCACAATTGAATATTAACAAAATTGTCATTAATTCATTATATAACATTGAGATATGATTGCCTTTTATTTGCTCTTGGCAGACTAAGCCAAGAAAGGTTTAGCTAGATGTGAATAATTATATTTATTAAATCTAAACAATATTACATACTTATAAAGTCTTCTACCAAACACCCTTAGAATCTAAAGTTATAAAAATCATACATAAAATAAACATTTAGGAATTTAGGGACATTATTTTAAACATAGCAATGCAAAGGAAGAGCTTGCAAATGAGTATGAAATATGGGTAACAAATATGAGCATCAAGGGGGTTAAAGATATTTCATAAAATGTGGGAAGCTAGTGCAGTGGAAACCTCCTGGGATATATGAGAGTGACCTAGTGAGGACTCCTAGGAATGGAGGATACAGAGCCTGGACAAGCCATCTTTTGTAAGCACACAAGGCTCTCAGTGGTGAGACTGCTACACCAATCCCACAACAAAACCTTCCACCCACAACCTGACCTACCTACAAGATACTCTAGAGCAATGGTGGCTCCGAGCTTGTGGGAATGGCAAACCAAAGACTGATCTAACATGAAGCCCCAGCCACTAGAGAGAGCCCATGCCCAACACTGCCGGGATGGCCAGGAACTGGAAGCTGGATAGCTCAGGGACCTAGGGCAGAGCCAAACACCAGTGACAAAAAAAGAACAAGAAATGTAACGAAATGAGTCCTAATGATATAGTGCTATACCCATAAGATCTGTGCCTAGTCTAATCATTGTCAGAGAGGCTTCCTCCAGCAGCTGATAGGAGCAGAAACCTACAGCCAACTAGGCAGAGCTCCAGAACTCAGTAGAGGCCACTGGTGTGTGTGTGTGTGTGTGTGTGTGTGTGTGTGTGTGTGTGTGTCAGAGAGGTCCATGTTCAGGATACCAGGAGAACATGCCATACCAAGCAGAAATCATAGAAGCTCATGGAAACTGAAGCAGCAATCACAGATACTTCATGCTTCTGTGGTGTATATATGTGGTTTATCTTGGGTGTTCCGGACTCCAGCAATGTGAGTTGGGAGTGTCTCTGACTCTCTCGCCTGTTCTTAGGACCCTTTTCCTACTGGGTTGCTTTGTCTAACCTTGACATGAGGGTCTGCGCCTAGTTTTATTGCATCTTGTTATGTCATGTTCTATTGATATCCCTGGGTGGCCTTTTCTGAAGAGAAACATGAGGTGAGAGAAGGGGAGGTGAGAGAAGGGGAGGTGAGAGAAGGGGAGGTGAGAGAAGGGAGATGGGTTGGAGGAACTGGGAGAAGCAAAAGAAGGGGAGGCTGCACTCAGGATGTATTGTGTAGCGCGCTACCTCGCCGATAAGGAGCACGCCACACTCAGGATTCTTCTGACAGCAGTTTATTGTTACAGCTCTTTTAGATGGCATGAAGTAGAAGGACGAAGGACCCCGAATGCAGAAACCCCGTGGCTTATATAGATCTCTGGGAGACGTGCAGATCCCTCATTGGCTCTAGCCTTAGTGCCTAATTAGCATACTAAGTTTCGCGCCTTGCGCAGGCGCACATTCAAGCAGGGCTTCCGAGAAGAACCAGGAAGCAGGAAGCCGGCGCCATCTTATAATGGTGAGTATGGCTCCTAACAGTATTGTATGGGAGAAAAATAAGGAAGCTGAAAAAAGGAAAAAAATACTAACACCCAAAAACAAGGCAAAAATAAAATTATCGTTAATAAAATTCACTGCATGTTAAGTGCCCCTTGGCTGATAAAATATAATAAATACAGATTAGATTGAGAAACCCTATCATATTATTAGTTCATAAAGAATATCTGTGCATCATTTTGAGAGTAAATATTGCAATATATATTAAAAGACTGACATATACTCGTAGTATGAAATCTGGGATTTATACTCTTGGAAATTTTTACTACCAAAATACTGTCTAATAATACACAAATCTTTTCCACTGGCCTCTTATAGAGTCACATTGAAAAATATTTGAATGTTCATAGGCTTTGAAATGTCCCTATAATTTTTTTTTTTGCTAAGACTATCATATAATCACAGTATTTCACCCTACCATTTCCCCATTCCATCTATCTAGACTAACATTTATGCCTCTTATTCATTATTATATTCATGACCATTTTCTCTTTAAGCATGTCTGAGTGTTTCTAAATACATAAATACAAACTTCTCAGACTATACAATGTTACTTGTATGTGTATATATTCAGGTCAGACCCTTTGGTATTGGATAACCAATTGGTGTGCTCTTCTATGAGAAAGACTATTGTCCTGTTTCTGCATTCTTTACTTGTCTATAGTTACTTGTATATGTTTGAGGCCTCTTGACTCTCCCTTCCATGTTGGCACATCTTTCAGTGTCTTTCTTGTTTAGGTTATATTTAAACACTCATGTTGATTAGATGTTATGCATGTAGCTTCTGACATTTCTAGGAAATATAATTCACAGAAAAGTCTCTGTTCCTTGGTATCTTACAATCTTTTCAAACTAATCCCTCACAATAACCCCTGAGCCTTACAAGCAAGAGCCTGGTTGTGAATTTAACATTTGGGACTGGACTCCACAACTCTCCCTGTGCAGAGCTTGGGTTTTCTGTTATCTGCTCTATCTTTTTTTTTTTTTTTTTTTTTTTTTTTTTTTATCAAATCTTGAAGTGTGAAACTTGAAGCATGGAAACTCTTAGAAGAAAACATAGGTCTTACCCTGAAGAACATAGTGATATGAAAAGACTTTCTCTTCATTTGAACTGAATCGGGGTCAACAATTGACAAGTGGTTATTCATATAACTAATGTTTCTGCACAGATGAGAGGCAAACAGTGAAGCGAAGAGGAATATCACTGAACGCAAGAGGATTTCTGCAAGCTAGACATCAATGACATCGAGAATACGTAAAGAACTAAAGTTACAGAAAAAAATAATGACTCAATCAAAAAATAAGCCTGGGATCTGAGTAGAGTGTTCTTAAAAGAAGAATAAATAATTGTTAAGAAATATACCATAACCATTCCTTATCTTTAGCAATTAAGGGATTGCAAATTAAAACAACTTTGAGATTCTAAGCTCAGTCACAATGACAGATGTTAACAAACAACATGTGGGAGAGTAGAGATGGGTAAAAGTGACTCATCATTTTCTGCTAGTGGAATTGCAGCCTCATGAACAACCCTTGGAATTCAGTCTAGGAAACTTTCAAAAAGGTAGAACTAGATCTACCATATGACCTAACTATACCACTGCTTGGAGTATACCCAAAATACACGACATCCTACTATTTGCCCTGTCATAACCAAAAAAATAATACCAGGAAAGGAGGGTAGTGGACATCATAGCTGCGTAAGACTGCTGTTTGTTTCTTTCCTTTAAAGCTTTCAGGGCAACTTCTGTTACCGTGAAAGCTAAGTCTCAGGTCAGAAGTTTTAATCCCAAATCCAACTTGAGACAGCATCATCTCCTGTGTTTGCAGTACATGACATCTTCAGCAACTGAGATTTGCCCTGCAAGGTTTTAAAGGAAAGAAGTAAACAACAGTGCTATGCAGTTATGGTGTCTAGTAATTACCACAATTATTAGCAATGCACAATAACCCCAAGCGTGCAATAGTGGTACATACATCATGATGTAACCAATAGCTTTTTAATTGGACTTCTGACCAATGGGAATAAATCATTCCTGATACTGAAAACCTAGCTAACTACCCAGGGCTTGTAAAGTCATGAATTATGCTTAACTTGCAACTGTTATTTTACAGAACTAGAATAATCCCTAACTAAAGTCTAAGTATGTATTCTTATGGTCATTGAAAAGTGTAGTCCTCACCTTTCATCAAAGCTATTCTTTTATTGATGAAATATAAATTCTATGTGGTATTCTGTGTGACTAAAATTGATTTCAATAAATGTGTATAACAAAACTTTTTAAATATTTGTTAGAAGATGCAGACTTAAATTATGACTTATAAATCTATACAATGTACAGTGCTGGGTTTAAATATATATATGCAATATTTATTATTTATATGAGTATAAATATAAATATATCATTTATATATATTAATATTTGATGGTATGTGAAAGTTTATTCAACATCTGGTCACACAATTAACTTCGTATCTAGTAATATTTTCAATTGTCCTATTTGATATTTGAGTGATTCTAAATTATTAGCATACCAAATCTGAGAAATTCCATAGTACATATGTTGTGCCAAAATATCAGACAAAACTTATATTTAGAAATCATGCTATATCTCTAATTTTGAGACTTTATACCAAATTCTAAATATTAATTATGGCTACTTCAATTACTAATTGGTCCAATATGTGGTAAGGATTAATGACCTGGATCATGATTTTGTGGTTGGAGGGCAAGCATATACACAAATATCTATTTTTAGTTAGTATAATCATACAACTCTGTGTTACTGAAATACGTGTATACTTCTTATCAAGTTGTGTGAACCAGATGAATGCCAGGAAGTGTGCTATGCTATAAACTGCTTTTCTTCTTGCATTTTCTTCTCTGCTTTCTCTAATATAGGATTATGATGTGTGAGACCACCAGAAGTTTCATAGAGGTTTAAAAGTTTAGAACTCTAGGATCAACACTATATTTTTATGGCCCCTAGGGATGGTTGTTTATTAAAAGGTCACTGGCCAATCACTGGATTACCTTTCCTTCAGTCTCTTCTTCATTTTTGTTTAGACAGGAACAATTGTGGGTCAGAAATTTTGACTTTGGGTTAGTAACTGCATTCCTCCACTTGAGGCTCTGTCTATCGACTGGAGGCAGACTCTTTGAGTTCCTTCTCCCCACTGTTGGACATTTTGGCTAAGGTTACCCCCACTGAGTCCTGAGAGTCTCTCATTTCCCAATCTCCGATACTTTCTAGAGGGTCTCCTCACCTCCCACCCCTAGAGGCAGCATAATTCTATTCATTCTCCTGGCCCTCTGGGCTTTTCTCCTTTTCCCCACAACAATACCTGGTCCTATTCCCGTTTTGTCTCCTCTTCTCTCCCTTCCTTCCTCTGCCTCCAATGATTATTTTGTTTCCCCTTCTACGTAGGGTTGAAGCATGCTCAGTTGGGCCTTCTTTCTTGTTAATCTTTTTATAGTGTGTGGATTGTAGTCTATACTTTTTAGGTAATATCTACTTATCAATGAGTATATGCCATGCATGTCCTTTTGGGTCTGATATTTCACTCAGGATGATATTTTCTAATTCTATCCATTTGCCTGCAAAATTCATGGTGTCCTCATTTTTAATAAATGAATATTATTCCATTGTGTAAATGAAGTATATTTTCTTTTTTTGTTTTTATTTTTTTTTAACTTTTATTGCATTATGATGAGAAAAATTACATGATTTCAATTTGTCTGAATTTGTTAACATTTAAAAACATATTTTAAGTAAATAGAATTAAATCACATTCTTGTTTCCCTTTTGTACCCCAATTCCTCCCAGAGACCCCCTCTTCAATACCTACAATATCTTTTTTTGTCATATTCCTTAAAATTTTTAAAATATTATAACAATAAAAATGAGTACTATAAAAGATGTTTGATATAAAACAATCAATTTAACAGTGTTATGTAGATGCTTGTCTATAGTAATACTGCAAATACATACATTTTTCTCAGTATAAATTTCAAATAACTCCAAACATATTAATTGTATATTTCAAAATAATATACGACTACTAGTATTTTCTTAAATGAACATAAATATATAAAGTCTTTTTGTTTGTTTGTTTTATATTTAGTAGAGTTTAAAATCTTGGCTCTTTATGTGGTACAAGTCCAAAATAAGAACAATTTTTAGACATTGGATTTCATTGTAATAAGGCTGTACTTCAATGATGCTCAAATCACAGAAGGATTTTACCTCCATTGTAGCTAAGCTGAGAGTTGACAGTTCTGCTGCGCCAAGGAATGAATTGTAGGCACGATTTTTGGATACAGACTTCCTGCTATGGTCAAAACTATTTGACTTGAGTGAGTGATTTTATTCTCAGGCCACAGAGAACAGGTTACATTCATTTAAGAAATGGTGTGTGTATCAAGATAGTCTATCCATAAAGTCATTCACCAACTGTTTCAATGAACAATGGTTCAGCTTGGAGGGTGGCACAGACATTAGGTATGGGTAAGAATCTGGTTCATTGGCTGTGATAATTTGGAAAAGCATTCATCTCAGAGAAAGAGTAACTTGTAAAGTCCTCTTCAAACTTGAAACAAGAGCTACAAATGTCAAGCAAAGCATTCAGTCTCAGTTTTTGCTGTTCTCTTTCCTACAACCCACCTCCCAAGTTAATTGTCTATGTCTCCCTTGGGTATATAAATACTTTTGAAATATATAGGCTGTTCTGAAAACTATAGTATAGTATAAAAACATGAAATAAACAATACTACTAGTAGAAAGGCTGATATAGGAGAAGCAAGATTGATGTACACATCAAGACACTGTCACAAACAAGCTGAAAGTATATATAGATTGTACAATATTGGACCTATTTCACCTATTATCAAATTAGAGAGACCATTGGATGACAATCAACAAATTTCTAATTCCTCATATTTTTGGATTTCAATCGCTTAGGATATGTTGGTAATATTAATTTTCATATTAATATATTAAGAAAAGGTAATTGTCACTTCTTGTTGTTTTTGTTGTAAGAGGTGGAATTAGATTTGTGTAGATTTGTTGAAAGATTACTTTCTTGCTTCTTCTAGGGTGTAGTTTTGCTCCTTATGTTGATGTTTTCCATCTATTATCCTTTGTAGGGCTGGATTTGTGGAAAGATATTGTGTAAATTTTGTTTTGTCATAGAATATCTTGTTTTCTCCATCTATGGTAATTGAGAGTTTTGCAGGGTATAGTAGCCTGGGCTGGCATTTATGTTCTTGTAGGATCTATATGACATCTGCCCAGGATCTTCTAGCTTTTATAGTCTCTGGTGAGAAGTCTGCCATAATTCTGATAGGACTGCATTTATATGTTACTTGCCTTTTTTCCCTTACTGCTTTAAAGTTCTTTCTTTGTTTAGTGCATTTGGTGTTTTTATTATTATGTGATGGGAAGAATTTCTTTTCTGGTCCAGTCTATTTGGAGTTCTGTAGGCCTCTTGTATGTTCATGGGCATCTCTTTCTTTAGGTTAGGGAAGTTTTCTTCTACAATTTTATTAAAGATATTTACTGGCCCATTACATTGGGAGTCTTCACTCTCTTCTATACCTATTATCCTTAGGTTTGGTCTTCTCATTGCGTCCTGGATTTCCTGGATGTTTTGGGTTAGGAGCTTTTTGCTCTTTGCATTTTCTTTGACTGTTTTGCCATGTTTTCTATGGTGTATTCTGCCCCTGAGATTCTCTCTTATATCTCTTGTATTCTGTTGGTGATGCTTGCATCTATGTTTCCTGATTTCTTTCCTAGGTTTTGTATCTCCAGGATTGTCTCTCTTTCCGATTTCTTTATTGTTCCTATTTCCATTTTTAGATTCTGGATGGTTTTGCTCATTTCCTTTACCTGTTTGATTGTGTTTTCCTGTAGTTCTTTAAGGGATTTTTGTGTTTCCTCTTTAAGAGCTTCTAGCTCTTTACCTGTATTCTCATGTATTTCTTTGAGGGTGCTATTTATGTCTTTCTTAAGGTCCTGTATCATTATCATGATAAGTGATTTTTAGATCTGAATCTTTCGTTTCCGGTGTGATGGTGTATCCAGGACATGCTATGGTGGGAGAATTGGGTTCTGATGATGTCAAGTAACCTTGGTTTGTGTTATTTATTTTCTTTTGCTTGCCCCCCACCATCTGGTTATCTCTAGTGCTACCTGCCCTTGCTAATTCTGACTGGAGTCAGTCCTTCCTGTGATCCTGGTTGTATCAGAACTCCTTAGAGTCAGGTAGTCTCTCTGACACTGTGATTCTGGAATCCTGTGACCCTGGGCTTGTTAGAGCACCTGGGAGTGCAGCAGCTTCCTCTGGGTATTATGGGACTGGCTGCAGAGCTTGCGCCCAAGGTCTGCTCAGGACACCAGCCCAGACAGACCTAAAGGGACCTGAGCCACTCTGCTGGCTGAGTTCCTGTGCGCCTGTGAACCACATTTTCTGTATTCATTCTTCAGTTCAGAAACATCTGGGGATTTATCTCATGGGGTTTCGGGGGCACCAGTGCCTGACACTATTACTGATTGATGCTTTGTTGTGCTTATGGGCAGGAACCTGGCATAACTGAGCTCTAAAAGGCCCTACCAGAAGCTGACTGAGACATCAGCAAATACTTACACCCAACCATTAGACTGAAGTCCTGGACCACTATGGCTGAATGAGGGGAAGGATTGAAGAAGTTGAGGGATAGGGAAACCTCATAGGAAGACCAACAGTCTCAATGAACCTAGACCCTTGGGAGCTCTCAGAGACTGAGCTATGAACCAGGCAGCATACACAGGTTGATCCAAGGCCCCTAGGACGTATATAGCAGAGCACTACCTGGTCTAGTCTCAGGGGGAGAAGATGGGCCTAATCCTCAAATTAAGAAAATTGAGGCCCCAGGGAAAGGTATGCTTGGTAGGGAGAGCACCCTCTCAGAGGCAAGGGGGAGGAACAAATGGGATAGGGAACTGTGGGAGGGAGTACTAGGAGCAGGGGTAACTGCTGGATTGTAAATAAATAAAATAATTAAAAGCAAGAAAGAATTGATTTTTAAAAAGGTATAATTGAGTTCTCATTTGACTGAGGAATTAGGGGACTGGACATGTTAAATTAGGTTCTTGTTGTGTTAAGAACTTTTGGAAGACTTTTATCCAAAGAAGGCCTCATAGAGGAAAGTACATAAAGCTTATGGAGTCCATAGAATATACACACTAAAGAGGATACATTTCTACTTGTGACAACTATAATTACCCATTCATAAAAATTGTATTCCTAGGATTTAAACATTTTATGAATGGAGAATGATGTTTGAAGCAGAAAAGCATTGAGCAGAAGAGACTCAGTGGGTATTTCTATATATGTATGAGGGAGGAGGATTGATTTCCACAATTCTGAAAACAAAGGAACAAAAGAAAGAGAGAAAGAAAGAAAGAGAGAGGGGGAGGAGAGAGAGAAAGAAGAAAGAGAAAGGAGGGAAAGAAGGAAGGAAGGAAGGAAGGAAGGAAGGAAGGAAGGAAGGAAGGAA
>JADRCD010221745.1:40386-52077 GCA_019843815.1 Montemys delectorum | reverse complement strand
GTCCAGTGTATGAGAGATCTTGGGGGTCCAGATTAATTGAGACTGCTGGTCTTCATACAGGGTTGCCCTTCTCAGCTTCTTTTAGCCTTCCCTAATTCAACAGGGGTCAGCTGCTTCTGTCCATTGGTTGGATGCAAATATCTGCATCTGTCTCTTTCAACTGCTTGTTGGGTGTTTTGGAGGGCAGTCATGATAGGTCCCTTTTTGTGAGTGCTCCATAGCCTCAGTAATAGTATCAGGCCTTGGGACCTCCCCTTGAGCTAGATCCCACTTTGGAACTGTCTCTGGACCTTCTTTTCCTCAGGCTTCTCTCCATTTCCATCCCCACAATTCTTTCAGACAGAACAATTATGTGTCAGAGTTGTGACTACGGGATGGCAATCCTATCCCTCACTTGATACCCTGTCTTCCTACTGGAGGTGGGCTCTATATGTTTCTTCTCCCTACTGTTGGACATTTCATCTAAGGTCCCTCCCTTTGAGTCCTGAGAGTCTCTTACCTCCTAGGTCTCTGGGGCATTCTGGAAGATTCCCCTAACCTCCTATTCCCTGAGGTTGCCCGTTTCCATTCTTTCTACTGGCCCTCAGGGCTTCAGTCCTTTTCCCTGACCCAATACCAGATCAGGTTCCCCTCTCCCTCCCACTTCCTCCCTAGCAGCCCCATCTACTTTTTCTCCTGGGTCCCTCCCTCCCTCCCTCCCTCCCACTTGTGATTGTTTTTTTCTCTCTCCCAAGTGTGACTGAAATGCCCTCACTTGGGCACTTCAGCTTGTTGACCTTTTTGAGTTCTGTGGACTGTATCTTGGGTATTCTGTACTTTTTTTTTTTTAGCTAATATCTACTTATTAGTAAGTACATACTATGCATGTCCTTTAGGGTCTGAGTCACTTCACTCAGGATGATATTTTTTTTCTAGTTCCATCCATTTGCCTGCAAAATTCATGATGTCCTCATTCTTAATAGCTGAGTAGTATTCCATTGTGTAAATGAACCACTGAGATCCATACAGGATCTTCTGAAATTCTCAAAATGGCTTCTGTCACTTCTCCAGCTCTGCCCTTTGATTGATACCACTCCACTGTTGCTGCTGTTCTTGATAGTCATCACATGGTACTGGCATCTTTAATACACTGGAATCTCCTGCTGCAACTAGTGTTCACCGTTCACCAATAGCCTCTCATAGGCTCTTTTCATGGTACCAAGCCTCAGCTTCTTTGTATAACCACTTTAGTCCTGGGTATTCAACTGCAACTGAGGCTGCACCTTCACCAATGGCCTTCCATGGCCTCTCACCTCAGCTACTGTACTGGCTGGTTTTGCATGTCAACTTGACACAGGCTGGAGTTATCACAGACAAGGGAGCTTCAGTTGGGGAGATGCCTCCATGAGGTTCAGCTGTGGAGCATTTTCTCAATTACCAATCAAGGAGGTAGGGCCCCTTGTGGGTGGTGCCATCTCTGGGCTGGAAGTCTTGGGTTCTATAAGAGCAGGCTGAGCAAGCCAGGGAGAAGCAAGCCAGTAAGAAACATCTCTCCATGGCCTCTGCATCAGCTCCTGCTTCCTGACCTGCTTGAGTTCCAGTCCTGACTTCCTCTGGTGATCAACAGCCATGTGGAAGTAAGCTGAATAAACTCTTTCCTCCCTAACATGCTTCTTGGTCATGATGTTTGTGCAGGAATTGAAACCCTGACTAAGACAGCTACTCTCCATGACCCCTTCATACCTTCAAAACCAGCACCACCTGGGTAACTCTTTCACATTACCAAGTACAGCAGAAGCATGAGGTACAACCTTGGCTATATCTGTCTTTGTTCTGTCAGAAAACATTTCCCAGAAGATTTCATCTAGTAATTCTGGTCTCTTCTTAATCACTGCTAGTTTCTTAGCTCTAGTTAACCAGCATCAAATGTGTCACTAGTTCTTTCAGTTCTTGACTCTAAAGCCAAAACCATGTGGCCAAGGTGCCGGTTTCTGCTTCTTGTTGGGGCTAGAATATGGCTCCCCTTGTTCAATTTTCAAGCTTTCTGTTTTCAAACTCCTTCATTGCCTAAGTTTGGATGTTCTGAAACTTGCTTTGTAGATTGGCCTTGAACTTAGAGATCTGAATGGTTCTGTCTCTTGAATGCTAAGATTAAAGGTATGTATCAGCATGCCTGGACTTTAAGCTTTTCTTCATCTAGAACCTGTTCTTGTCCCAGGCAGGCCTTGAACTCAGAGTTCAGCTTGTCATTGTCTTTTAGGATTAAATGTGTGTGTACCACCATGCCTAGGCCTAAGCTTTTTCATGGCTGCTCTTCCTCAAGATCAGAATCAAAAGTCAATGACTTCCAGCCTCAAGATCTGGATCACAAGTGTGCCTTCCATTTCTAGATTGCAGTTCATTCCAAACTAAAAGGCCAAACTATTCCTTGTTCAACTGCAATCCCAAACAATAAACTTAGCTGGGTGAAATCTTGCCCTGAGATCAACACTCCCTTAATCTCTTTATCTCTTTGAACACAGGGTTTGCCACCATTTCACTTCCTGGTGCCCCTTTATTATTACTTGAGCCATATTTTTTGTATTTTTTTCTTTTTAAGATTTCTAAGCTTGACTATAATATTCTTCATGAGACTAAACCAGGGCACAAAGTTTCTGTTGGACTTATTTGAGATTTCCTTTGTCAATTCAATTACTATAAATCTCTTTAGCTTAGCTGCAGATAGAGTCTTTGGACTAGGGCAAAAAGCAGGTACATTCTTTACTGAAGTACCACAAAGGCAGTTTCTAGGCCACACACAGAGATTCTTCTCCTCTGAACCCTCTTAAGCCAGGTCTGCACAGTTCAAATTGTCCTCAGCATCAATGCCTTCCTATTTCTAGGAGGAGGTTCTCAAAACCCACCTCTGCAAGGATGTGCTTCCTCCAAAAAGACCACACCTACTTCAACAAGCCACACCTCCTAATAGTGCTACTCCCCGAGCCGATGGCTTTCAAACCTCCACGTGCAGCATCATGGGTACACACTCAGCTGCAGACCGGGTACCAGGAGTATCCGATACCACTATTTAATAAAGCTTCTTCTTATCATAATGAATTTCTGAGTGATCCTAGAGTAAAAACAAAATAAGGATTAAAGCTTAGAGAAATTCTGAAGAGAGAAAAGAAAACCTTAGACTGAATGGAGAAAAGTCAGTTTATTGAAAGATTGATGCTGTTTATTGACAGCATATGATTTTTCACAGTGCAGGGATTAGTGAAATATTATGAAGTGATATGTATATCTTATTGCCTTGATACACATTTGTCACTGGTCATGGAAATAACAATTCTAAGTTGAAAGGGAGTTGGGTTAAATTGTGTGAGCCTTTCTCAGACTCAAATAAACAAATTAAAGGACTGAAGATATAGCTTAGGGATAGAGTAGAAGCCTAGCACATGCAGGATCCAGGTTTGTTCTTCAACTCTCCAAAAATACATATATACATATTTACATATATACAAACATGTACATATATATATCATATACATATAACATACACATATAATATACATATACATATGCATATATATTACATATACATATGCACACACATTACATATGCATATACATATACATCATATACATATATAGAGCTTGGCATTACTCTGTCAAGTCTGTTTGCTGCTATTTGCATGTCTTTGATGAGCCTATATCTTAATAAGCTTTTAGCCGGTGAATTGTCTTTTGTTTCATGCTTAAGACAGAATCACAGACCATCTGGTTAGGCAAATCACTATTTTCTTTCATGATTTTGTTTACTTTCTCATATTAAGTTATAAGCACAATCCTCAAAATTAAATGTTTTGTGGTTGCTCTAAAAATAATACAGAAACTATTGCTATGATTTTTTTGTGAAGAAAATGAATTTTGTATAGTTAATTTCAAACTCAGTGTGAATTGTGTTTATAAGACGTTTCTTGCTTTTTTTAATAGAAATGATCAAAGTTCCATTTTTTAAAATATCTCTAAAAGCTCACTCTTAGGTCCTTCCCTTCAGAGCTCTGGAAAACCCTAGCAAACCAAGTAGGAGAGATTGTAGAAGTCGGATGAGGTGGGGGAATGCAAGAGAACATGGCCCACTGAATTAACTAAGCAGGGCTCATAAGGACTTCCAGAGACTAAAGCAGCATGTGCCTGCATGGGTCTACACTAGGTCCTCTCTGCATGTATGCCGTGGCTGTTAGCTGGTGGTTTCAGAGAGTATAACTGGCAGCAGGTGTGTCCCTGACTCTTTCCCCTGGTCTCTTTTCCTCCTGCTCGGCTGCCTTGCACAGCCTCAATATAAGGGCTCTTACCTTGTCTTACTGTGTTTTGTTGTGTCCTGTTTGGTTGTTGTCTCTTGGAGGGCTGCTCTTTTCTGAAGGGCGACAGGACTGGAGTAAATTCTGCAAAAGAGGGGAATTTGTTGGGGGATCAGGGAGGGGTGGGGGAAAGGGACACTGTGGTTGGGGTGTATTGTATGAAAGAAGACCCTACTTTCAATTTCAGTAATTTATTTTAAACAAGCCTTCTCCCTGGACTCATATTTGGGATATATTAGGAAGCCTTTAAGCTATTATGTCAGTGAGAAGTATCATTTCAGGAGTGCAAGAACAAATATGCTAACACCACTATAGCAAAAAGATGATTGTAGTTTCATTATTTCGTACTGTAGAACATGAAGGGTAAAATAAATTAAAATCTAACAATAAACATAGAAATTGGACAGCACCACAATAAAATAACAGTAACTTCATATAGACTAAATCAAGCATGAACGTCACTATCCTTCTCAGTCAAATACATGCATCCTTAATTGCTTTTGATCCTAACTATATTTGTATTCTGAGGCAGCCATATTAGTAGCACAGAGTAGTAGACTACGTGAATTTTTTTCCTCAGATTATAGAGGCTAGAAAGACATGGTCAGTGTTTTACTTGCACTGGTTTAATGATGGGCTCCCTTTTCATAAAAAAATAGAAAAAACAAAAAAAACAAACAAACAAACCTCTGTAGAGAAAGCATGGTCGATAGTTTTTTGAGTAATAATCAGAGAACTGGAACTTCAAAGGGAAACAGGAAGTGATTGTAATTGTTTGGTAAAGGAATGGAACAGCCTGGAAGGACTAGGGCTGGATTTCACACCAGTCATGATAAAGTAAAGCCATGAACCCATCATGAGAGAGGAATGATGGCAAGGGTCAAGTTCCCTGCCTGTGCCACTGCTTTTATCTGCCTTAGAGAAGAGCAGGGCCCAGGTGGACACCAGGAAGGGCTCGATGCCTCTCAATGTCAGTGCAGGCCTTAACTTCAAAGGCTTCGAGTGAACATTTTGATTTGGGAATTTGGTTTTCTTCATTGGAATATAAGTACTGGTTTAAATTATCACTTTAAATGTATTTAATTGGAACAACAATACTGGAAAAGTAGAAGTAAAAACTAATATAGACTATGCATTTGAAAGCTTGCTTTAGAAAAGGTCAAGCGTTATTTTTTTAAAGTTAAAAGTTTTGGTTCCGAGAAAAATAAGCTTCCTGTTTTACACTTTCTGTATGCAGTCTGCATTCTTCCAGCTCATAAGATAATTCAATAATTCTAATGATTACTTCTAAAGCCTAGCTAGAAATTTTAATATCTAATGACTTTTGCCTGTATTTAAAACTTCCGTAACTTTAGGCATGCTTTAATTTTTGCCCATACATGTTTAAACGTATTTTCCAGACAATTTTTTTCTTCCTTTAGTCAACAACTATTTATACAGAGTAAAGCTTAGATATTTTTATCAGGCCTGCATATATAATATTTAAATACATATTTCAAAAATGTTTATATTCTAACTGGAATTAGGTAGTACAATGTATAATAAAATATGAGGAGTTCATAATTCTCAGCTTTAATTTCAAAGCAATAATACTGAAATATTTAATTTATCTTTGACCAATACCAAGGACAAAAGACCGAAATTCGGGTCACCAAAACACTCAGATTAAAGAAGAAATAATATCAATATCAATATCCCTATTGAGTATGTTAAATTTTCTGTTTTAATGGTTAGATAAGTGCACAGTTCTTTCCAAACATCTGATTTGTCATTGAACTCAAATTCTGTTACTTTTCTTTAAAAATATATTAAAAATATAGTTAAAATATACTATATTGTCTTTAATTTATTCAGTGCCATATTGCTCTGCATATAATTTCACTGTGTCAATAATTTTGAATGCAAATTAAGACAATTTATTTTTTAAGTTTTAGAACTATATTTTACTGATAATTAGTAACTTAAAAATCAATTTAAACCTAATAAATTTCTAAATGTGCCCATTAAGAAGTTCAATTGTTTTCATTACATAATCTATCTGATCAAAGATACTTATAATTATTTTAGCACAGACTATTTGTTTTAACCTTAATAAGCTTTAAATACTGGTTTTTATTTTATTGAAACAATCTTATTTTCCAAACATCAAATGATAATTCATAGATCCCTGGGTCAAGCAAAATCCCACGTTTATTTTCATTGAGGCATATTGAAATGCTCTTTCTTCTAGCAATCATTATGGAAAAATATTTCAAAATGCATTTAAGCTGGGCAGCAATGATTTATGGGTTTGTGAATGAGCCACTTTTTAACTTCATTTAGCAATAAAACTAAGTTAAATCAGACAGCAGAAAAGACTGCTGAAGTACAAACATTGCCATGAAACAGCTTTATTCACAGATTTCATGAGAAAGATTGCAAAGTTTATTATTTTACAGACGTACTTATTAGTTCTGCATTTCACTGAAGATTAGCATCACTAAGAATTCACAGAGTTCTGCTCCACCTTGCTGCCTCGTCTTATCTCTTTCCATGTTTTCTTCAAGGTACATTTGTCTTCACCATCTGTGTCTTTCAGCTACCTGCACCATGTCTATTTGTAATGTGGGTTATCAATGAAATGTCACTTCTTCCAATATTTACAACCCAACATACACGAGGTTTGTCTGACAGGGAAACTGATGCACTTCTGGAATAAAGAGCAAGCAGCTGTAATAGACAGAGAGAAAGCGTCAGTGTAGGAAGAGGATCCAAGACTTCTGCAATGCGGCATGCATGGGCAGAGGGGTTCCTTCATCTTGTTAGATTCAGGATATGACAAAAATGTGTGGAAAGAGCCTACTCTGCGATGTCAACTGCTGAGAGCAGTAAGACATATGCCGATCTTATCCTGCTCTAATGATGAAGAACATTTGCATGCAAATGATTACAGCAAAGAAGATTCGTGACCATTACTGTGAGAGCCTGTAGGACCCTCCTTTCCCCACAGGATGAGTGTAAGTAGGCCACTTAGTGACATGGGCCATGGATGCTATCTGCTTTTTTATTCTTTGAGTGTATTTACAGAGACAAGTACGTATGACTACTTAGCACAGAATGAGAAGTTCACGCTTAGAGTGCTTAAGTGCACATGGATGGATGGAGTTCAGCACATTCTTCATGCTTCTCAAGACTTTCTAAATTCTGGTCTCATGTGTTCATTCATTCTTTCTTCTCAGGCAACCAGTGCTGCGCTGCACTGATTCAGCAACATCCTCATTCACATGTGGCTTGACCCTGTCACAGAGGTGTAATTCCAGAAAGATCCACTCAAGTCACATACACATTGTTTTTAGATATTGTGTGTGTGTGTGTGTGTGTGTGTGTGTGTGTATGTGTGTGTGTATGTGTGTGTGTGTGTGTGTGTGTGTGTGTTTAGTCATTCAAGAAGATTAACACATGAAGCTGGATCACAAAGTCACAAATGTGTAAATTATTCCAATTTTTTTTACCGTGTCCATAAGAATATCCTTCCTTATTTCATTAATTGTATGCAAGAGATGAGTAGAACGATGTGAATGAAAATCCAGATGCAATCACAACATATCTACGAGGCTAGCAAGCAGGATTATTATGTCACTCTGTGGCCATTTTCATGATCAGAGGTTTGTTTTTGTAATTACCTTACATGTACCTTATCTTTAATTGACAGCTATTAAGTGTTATTTTATTTTAATATTTAGTAAAGATGTATACAACACTTTTAATTTAAGAAACTATAATTTGTGAAAGATTCTATTGTATATGATTTAACAGATTTTCATTATTACTATTTTCTGTCATATGAGCTCTTATTGATTTAAAGTAAAATGTAATTAGACCTGAAACAAAAGAAGCTGAAATTAGTTTACATCTGTCATTTTTGTGAAAACTACTTTTATTTAAATGACTTTGGAGTTTAGCAGAATGATAATTTCAAAGATCACTGTGTGACATTATTTATCATATTACTATAAAAAGCTAAACCCGAAATATTATTTTATGATTGGGAAAAAAGTACCATTGGTAACAAATATATTTTTCTTTATTCATTATGAAATTAGAAGAATGTGCTTTGTATAGTCAGCAAGTACACATTGCTTGTCTATGTCACCCAACAAATCTATTTTAATTTGTATTTCATGCCAAATGTATCTGTGAACATTACAACTAATTAGCTAGTTAGGAAGTTCCTTGTCAATGGGGCTTAAAAGAAAGACAGAGGTGGAAGCATCCCTGTGAATTATCAGAAACATCCTCTCCTTTTAAATTTTAGGACTCTTTGCAGGAGAGAAATCTATCAAGATGAGTTGGGTCAGAAAAGGTATTCACAGGTAAGGCCATTGAGCAACTGAGCTTGAATATGGACAAGAGTGTAGCAGAAAATTGAAAATTATGGGAGGAGTTTGCTCTCATTTTAGTTTTCTCCTCTTACATACTATATCATGATTACTGTTTTCCCTCCATTTACTCCTCCCAGTTTCTTCCCACATCCCCTCCCATATGGATGTACTCACTTTCCATGTATCATTAGAAAACAAACAGGTTTATAAGACATAAAGGTAAAATAGAATACTGTTGTCCAGGCTCTACTTCCCAGCCATAATAACATGATTACCAGCAATCACAATGTGTGGATCCTGGGAGGGGAAGCGAGGAGGAATGGCCAGGAGTAAGAGACATTAGATGTCACCAAATGGACAGACTCTCAAGAGGTAACTTCAATGAGAAGGCTCATTTTAATGGTGGGAAAAAAGCTATCCTTGGGGACCACAAGGAGGCTCTAGGGGTGAGTATACTTCATTGGCCAGGATCAGGTTGCTAGGAATGCCTTATTAGCATAAGGCGAATTTCAGGTGCTTCTGGACAAGAACTCATGAAGGGAGAGGAAATTTAACCTGACTACCAGGCTACAGTAACCTCCAGTGGAGCAAAGTTTGGGGTACAGAGGTATGTGCACAGGGATCCTTGAATCTGGGGCAACGATGCGAAGATATTCTACTCCTAACAGTCTCACGATATATGCCTCCTTGCCATGCATGCTCTGGGCTTCCCCATACCTCTCAGGGCTCCTTATCCCACGCCGTATAACATAATTTAATAAGATAAAACAATAACCATCCAATTGGAATTGGAAACAACAAACAAACAGAAGGAAAAGACCCCAAGAGAAGTCACAGAGAGCAGAGACTGACTCCTTCCCACCCTGAGGAATGTTATGAAACAGTAAACTGGAAGCTGGTATGTATACACAAAGGAGCTGATGCACCTCAGTCAGGCCCTTTAGGCACAAGGTTCTACGCAGCAGAAAATGACCATTAGTATTAAGTGGAGCAGAAACTAGAATGGTGAATTTAGAAATAGTAAATGTAGGGCAACCACACTGTACCATAAGCTGTGCAAAGGAGTAATGGAAGAGCTCATACTGGTGCATAGCTCAGACCAAAGGTCAGGGAACAAAACTGACCTGATGTGATTGCATGAGAAGAATCCAAAACCACAGTTTCGATTGGGAGGAATTTTGCCTATCATCCCACATACTTTATAAGGAAGTAGAGAGTCTAAAAATATGAAATGTTTAAGGCAACCTAGTCCTACGCTAAAGATATAGAGATTAATGTGAGTATACCAGACTGTTAAATTAAAAATATGAGTAAGGATCTCCTTAATTATAATTCCTAAATAGACTACAAGAGGAAGTTTATATCTTAGTAAATCCCCAAGAATGTAGGCCTCTGTACCATCGTTCTCAGGACCTCTTTCTAAAGCTGAGAGAGAGAGAGCTCAGTCAGTTTTTATATTGCTAATATCTTTGTTTTTGTTTTTGTTTTTGTTTTTGTTTTTTACCATGTCCTTTTATGAAATCCCAAGGCAGATTTTCAGCAAGAGAGCTGATGCCCCCTTCTTCTCAGCACCTCACCTTGTTTTGCTCCTCTTTGTCGGTCAGTCTATCCCTGAAGCCCCTTTGTACTTCTCTCCTGTAGTTAAACCACCAGTTTTGCTGTACCCATGCTCAAGTTTAAGAATAGATAGTATAGACCACAACCTTTTACATCAATTTGGTGTTTGTACTACATGAGCCCCAAAGGACTGGAGAAACTATGCAGCATGAGAGATCATGAAAAGTAGTTCTGGTTCTAAAATGCTTTGTTATAGTAATTTGAAATAATAAATATATGAGGGTAACCTCTTTCCTGGGATGGATTCTGAAGAACATTACCCTTTAAAGATAGGTTTTTTTTTTTTCCTAAGAATAATGCATGTTGGTTCCATCAACACTGACCATTTGCTTAGCTGTCAGAGTATTTGACAAGGAAAGGAAAAACTGCAAGAAGTACTGTCAAAGCTGCTGAAATGGATAGCCTGGGTCACAGTCCACAGAAGGACCTGGGAGCAAACAGGTGATACCTATTCCAGTGACACAGAGTTCTGTATTTCCATTAGTAAAACTCAACGTTTTAAATTCTATGTAGAATTTATAGCAAGATATGAAGTGTTAAACATTTCTACATCACATTTTTGGAAGGACTAAGGCTTAGCATAAATTGACAAATAGAACACAGAGTTTCATGTATCTGCTAAAAACAAGGAAATGTAATCCTAACACACTTCTGAGTCTTAATAGGCACATCTCTGCCTTACTCTGCCTTACTTATTGTTTCCAGTGAAAATATCAATACTGTATGTAGGTAGCCATATTATTGTGTAAAAGTAAAGTGTTTAATGAGACAGTTTTTTACACACAAACCATTATTTAGAGATATTTTATTTCTATCTCTGTCTCTGACTAAATAACAAAATAAAATCTAGTACATTGAATGTATGAAATAGTACAGTGATCCATTTCTGTCATGATTGATGAATTATGTTCCAGTGCTCCTCATCTCTCAGAGCATGCTCCAAATGTTAAATATTATGCCTGATCCACAGCACTTATCTCAGTATCCAATTGTCTTTGAGAGAGGCCATTCATAGAACGTAGAAACGAACCAGAAATCTGATCACATAACAGGTTTGGTTAAAATGTATTTTGTGTTAAATATGTTTTGTGTTAAATGTATATATTGAACACACACACATATGATCAGAAATTTTGCTTTATAATTAACACTGAAGTTTTTGATCAATGTTTCTCAATAGGATATTTGGGAGCTATCAGACAGGTCTTCCATGTAAGAGGCAGATTAGAAGATCAAAGGTCAAAGGCTCAGTAGTCAATATCAGCAGCTTCCCTTATGAGCTAACAGAAATTGTTAGTGTAAGAAAACCTAAACGAAAAATATTTAAAATGTTCTTCAGATAGCTCTATCTATCTATCTATCTATCTATCTATCTATCTATCTATCTATCT